>MU224469.1:354314-366118 GCA_018584345.1 Thuja plicata
GTGTTTATATAGAGATTTCAATATAGGTCTCCTAGGGAAATGCAATGGATCCAAATTAAAATTTCACCTTGAATCATGGTCCAATCACATTTTACAACTAAGGAGAAAACATATTAATTTGAATATCAGAGAAAACACTTCCGCATCCGAACCCGGGGACCTATTTCAAGTTTTGGACCCTGATAAGATTCGGATCCTGAAATGGGAACCAACACTTGTCAAGGGATAGGGTCAACCTCAACCCTATCCTAGGATAGGTTCAACCTTGATCCTGTCCTAAGTTTTTAGGCAGGTCAGTAGGATGTGATAGAAAGGTTCCCAGGTCAATCAGCGACCTAGGAAGGTGGGGGAATGAGTCAGAGTGTTAAGAAGGCCTAAAAGGCCTAGAGAGAGAGTAAGATGAGGCCTAGATGGACCAATACATAGGTCCTACCTAGAAAGAAGAGCCATGGAGAGGAAAAATCTAGGAGGATCCATAAGATCCTAACCCTAATTTCACCTAAACATGTAAACATGCAAATCTATTATGCAATCATACTAAACAAGGGTGCTAAACTTCATCCAAATGGAAGTGCTTCCATTTTAAGATGATACACTAAGTTCACTGACCCCCAAGGATGTGGGACAAGTTCAAAACAAGACAAGAACCTAACTAAGGACTTAAAACATAACTTCTAACCAAACCTTAAAATCCTTAAACAAACATGGTGTAACTCTAGTTTCAGGAACCTAGGTTTATAAATTCACCTTGGGTCCTTCACCTTACATCATAGACCCTCACAAATACACACACACAAGGGTGATCTCAAGGATGCACCTTATTACAAACATAAAAGCAAGAAAAGAGGAACTTTTAGGAGGTGCCCTGCACCATACTCCTCATGACAAAAAGAACTCAAGTCTCTTGAGTTGTGAATTCTTCAAGTGGATAACCTATCTTTAGAATGTCTTCAGGGTTCCTCCAAGTAGCATATTCAACTGGTTTGTGTTTCAATTTGACTAAGTATTAAAAGTAAGTGCCCCTCCTAGTTTTCTTGTTCACCCTCTTTTCTAGAATGCTTTCAATCTCAGGAGGAGTTTCTTGTGGCATGTCCTTGAGTGGTTGGAGTGTAGGAGGATATGGAGTACCTACAAGATCATTAGTGCTAACTTCACCTTTATAAGAATAGATATCTACAACATTGAAAATAGGTGATAAACCAATGTGAGAAGGTAGATCAATTCTATAGGCATTTTTGCTACATTTCTTCAGAATTTTGAAAGGGCCAAGATTTTTCATCATAAGCTTTGTGTATTTTTCTTTAGGTAGCCTTTCCTTCTTAAGGTGGATCATCACTAAATCTCCCACCTTGAATTGGAGGTCTCTTCTCTTTTTGTCAGCATGGGCTTTATATTTCTCAGTGGTATGTTTCAAATTGATCTACACCTGATCATGTATATTCTTCATTACCTCAACAAATTCTTTAGCTAGTGCACTTTACTTGTCCATTTCTTTGATATCCCTAAGTTCCAATAATCCTCTAGGGTGAGTGCCATAGACAATCTGGAATGGAGTTAAACCAGTGCTCTGATTTACTAAATCATTAAATGAAAATTCTACTTGTGATATGATAGTAGCCCAAAAGGTTCCATGTTCTTGTGTGAGGCATCTCAGAAGGTTTCCAAGGGATCTATTTATGACCTCTATCTAAGAATCAGACTGTAGATGACAGAGAAACATTTGTTATTAGTTTCCTCCATAATGTCCTCCAAAAGTGACCTAAGAATTTAGGATCTTGATATGATATGATGGAAAATTGGAGTCCATGGAGTCTTACAACCTCTCTAAAGAAGAACCCTGCTATGTGAGATACATCATGAGTTGGTCTACAAGGGATAAAGTGTGCCATCTTTGAAAATCTGTCAACCACAACATAAATGCTATCAAATCTAGACTTGGTATTTGGTAAACCTAGGACAAAGTCCATACTTACTAAATCCCAAGGTTTTGAAGGGATGGGTAAAGGAGTGTATAGTCCAGCATTGTAGGTGTGTCCTTTGGCTTGTTGGAAAACTGAAAAACTCTCCACAAAACTCTTAACATCTATCTGCAATTTGGGCCAATGGTAGAATCTCCTAACTAGCTCCAAAGTTTTTTCCACCCCAAAGTGACCAGCTAGGATTCCATAATGCTTCTCTTTGATAATGTTCTCCCTCATAGATCCCTTTGGGACACATAAAGAAATCCATTTGAAAAGAAGGCCATCTTGCACAATAAGCTCAGAGAAATTAGTGTGGTATTTGTCTGTCATCTCAATGCAAATCTGATAAGCCTCTTTGAAATCTTCATCTTTAACATACATATCCTTCATGGCATGGACCCCAACACTCTCTAACTAGATGTATTGAGTATTTAGGTGTCTCCTATTGAGAGCATCAACAAATTTCTTCACAATCCCATTTTTATGCTTGATGGAAAATGTATAAGACTGTAAGAACTCCATCCACTTCATATGGCTGTGATTAAGTTTCTCCTACTTGTTTGGAAAGCTAAGTGCATGGTTATCAGTAAAAAAAACAAACTCCTTGGGAAATAAATAATGCCTCCATTTCCTAAGTGACTGAACCATTGCATACATTTCAAGATCATAAGTGGAGTATTTTTGTTTAGCTTCATTGATCTTCTCACTGAAAAAATAAATTGGCCTTCCTTCTTGGCTCAAGACTCCCCCAAAGGCTTTATTGCTTGCATCACATTCAATTGTGAATACCTTGTGAAAGTCTAGTAGAACTAGGATAGGCTTCTCTGCAATATTTTTCTTTAACAACTCAAAGGATTCATTAGTTTCATTAGTCCATGAAAATATGCATTTTCTTCCACCTTTAATGGTGTTAATAATGGGAGCACATATGCCACTAAAGTTTCTGATGAATTTCCTATAAAATATAGATAAGCCATGAAAACTCTTTACCTCTGATGGAGTAGTAGGGGGTGGCCAATTGAGGATGGCTTCAACTTTGGTAAGATCTATCTTGAGACTGTTCTTGGAGATCACAAAGCCTAAGAACACAAGTTCTTCTTGAAGAAACACACACTTATCTATATTTATTTTCAATTTCTCCTCATGGATTTTTCTCATCACCATGTCCAAATTCTTGAGATTTTCTTCCCTACTCCTACTAAAGATCAAAATTTCATCAAGGTATACAACAACAAATTTGTTAAGAAAAGGTTTCAATACCTCATTCATCAATCTCATAAAGGTGCTTGGGGCATTGGAAAGGCCAAAAGGCATCACAATCCACTCATAGAGGCCTTTTGTAGTCTTAAATGTTGTCTTTCATTCATCTCCCCCTCTAATTCTTATCTGATGGTAGCCACTCTTGAGATCTATCTTGGAGTACTAACTTACACCCCCCAAACAATCCATCAAATCCTCTATTTTAGGCTTAGGAAACCTATATCTGATGGTTATCATATTGATTTCCCTAGAATTCATAAATAACCTCCATGTGCCTTCTTTTTTGGGTGCTAGGATTGGAGGGACAACACAAGGACTCAGACTCTTCCTAATGAGGCCTTTTGACAACTCTTCAATTTGCCTTGCTATTTCTTGGTTTTGTTCAGGGGTCATTTTGTATACTCACTTGTTTGGGAGAGTGGCCCCTAGTATGAATCTAGGCAGTGACTTACTTCCCTTTCAGGTGGTAAAGACTCTAGTGTGCTTTTAGCTATGATACCCTTATACTGGTCTAACAATGCCTTTACTTTTTTGGGACCTACATCTCTGTCAGGGACTTTAACCTTTGACTCTTTCACTGGTGTCTTTTTGGGCCTCACTACTAGGGAATAACAAGGTGTATCCCTTTCTTTCAGTACCTTCAAGAATTATTTCTCTCCTATATGCAAGACAATGCTAGTTGCATGTTTTTCTTTCTCACAATCAGGGGGTGGGTTCATCACATATTAAATCCCATCTTTAACTATAGTGTAGACATTAGAATTTCCATCATGTTTAGCATCTATATCATACTGCCAAGGCCTACCTAATAATAAGTGACATGCATCCATCTCTTTAATATCACATAGAACCTTGTCTATATATTCCCCTATCTTGACATCTACCCAAACTTGTTCATTGATGATGGTTTGTTTCTCTTTTGTCAACTATTACCCAAATTTTCCTCATCTGGTAAAATTGGCTATGGGTGGAGTAAAATGAGGCTCCCACAAGGGTTGAGCCTAGACTGAACCATAGCATACATTTCAAGATCATAAGTGGAGTATTTTTGTTTAGTTTCATTGATCTTCTCATTGAAAAAGCAACTGGCCTTCCTTCTTTGCTCAAGACTCCCCCAATGGTTTTATTTCTTGCATCACATTCAATTGTGAATACCTTGTAAAAGTCTGGTAGAACTAGGATAGGCTTCTCTGCAATCTTTTTATTTAACAACTCAAAGGACTCATTAGCTTCATTAGTCCATGAAAATACGCATTTTCTTCCACCTTTAATGGTGTTAATAATGGGAGCACATATGCCACTAAAGTTTATGATTAATTTCCTATAAAATCTAGATAAGCCATGAACACTCTTTACCTCTGATGGAGTAGTAGGGGGTGGCCAATTGAGGATGGCTTCAACTTTGGTAAGATCCATCTTGAGACTGTTCTTGGAGATCACAAAGCCTAAGAACACAAGTTCTTGAAGAAACACACACTTATCTATATTTATTTTCAACTTCTCCTCATGGATTTTTCTCATCACCATGTCCAAATGCTTGAGATGTTCTTCCATGCTCCTGCTAAAGATCAAAATGTCATCAAGGTATACAACAACAAATTTGTTAAGAAAAGGTTTCAATACCTCATTCATTAATCTCATAAAGGTTCTTAGGGCATTGGAAAGGCCAAAAGGAATCACAATCCACTCATAGAGGCCTTCTGTAGTCTTAAATTCTATCTTCCATTCGTCTCCCCCTCTAATTCTTATCTGATGGTAGCCACTCTTGAGATCTATCTTGGATTAGTAACTTGCACCCCACAAACAGTCCATCAAATCCTCTATTCTAGGCATAGGAAACCTATATCTGATGGTTATCATATTGATTTCCCTAGAATTCATACATAACCTCCATGTGCCTTCTTTCTTGGGTGCTAGGACTGGAGGGACAACACAAGGACTAACACTCTTCCTAATGAGGCCTTTTGACAACTCTTCAATTTGCCTTGCTATTTCTTGGTTTTGTTCAGGGGTCATTTTGTATGCTGAATTGCTTGGGAGAGTGGCCCCTAGTACGAATCTATGCAGTGACTTACTTCCCTTTCAGGTGGAAAATAATTTGGTGTGCTTTTAGCTATGATACCCTTATACTGGTCTAATAATGCCTTTACTTATTTGGGACCTACATCTCTATCAGGGACTTTAACCTTTAACTCTTTCACTGGTGTCTTTTTGGGCCTCACTCCTAGGGAATAACAAGGTGTATCCCTTTCTTTTAGTACCTTCAATAATTCCTTCTCTCCTATATGCAAGACAATGCTAGTAGCATGTTTTCTTTCTCACAATCAGGGAGTGGGTTCATCACATATTAAACCCCATCTTTAACTATAGTGTAGACATTGGAATTTCCATCATGTTTAGCATCTACATCATACTGCCAAGGCCTACCTAATAATAAGTGACATGCATCCATCTCTTTAATATCACATAGAACCCTGTCTGTATACTCCCCTATCTTGAAATCTACCCAAACTTGTTCATTGATGATGATTTGTTTCTCTTTTGTCAACTATTACTCAAATTTTCCTCATCTGGTAAAATTGGCTATAGGTGGAGTAAAATGAGGCTCCCACGAGGGTTGAGCCCAACCTATGGAAAAGACCTTAAATTTTTTGGTCTTGGTCATGTCCTTTGCATATCTTTTTAGTTCCCTGTTTTTCCTTGTCTATGCAAATAACCTAAGTATGAAAATCCTAAATGTTTCATGGTAAAACCCTAACTCAGCCATTTCTCATTACCTTTTTGAGTCACTAAAGTTCCTTCAAAGTTCCATGTGCACTTTTAGCATTACCTTTAGTCTCTAAGTCGTGTGAGGGAAAAAGCATATTCTATTTTATCCGGCGACCCAGAGATTTCCTCTAGTCATGTAGTCTCCCAGCATAACCCATGGTTAATAAAGTGTCATGAGACCCTGCGACTAAAGTGTTTTCTCAACCCACAAATGCAACTTGAGTAAAAGTAGGATAAGGTTAGGCCCTTTTTAATTGGGGGTCTCGTGATAAACTGCAGGGTTAGAAAATCTTTATGAGACTTTGAGATTACTCAGTCATTGAGTCTCCATATTCTCCATGGTTAGGAACGGGTTGAGTTAAGGTCAGTGCTGATGTAAGTGACAGAGGTGACAAGGCAATGGTAAAAAAATAACAGGGGGATGTGTGTCTTGATGGGCCCGTGCTTTATACTCCTTTAGTCTCCAAGTCTCGTAATCATGATGAGATTTTCCATTTTTATTTGGTGACTACGAGATTGCCTTTATCACTAGGTCTCCAGAAGGATGCAGAGTTAATGAAAAGGTAAGGAGATTGTGAGACTGCATTATCACCAAGTCTTGTGATGCACCTCAGGTTAAAGGGAACAGTTGGGAGATTCAGTGACAAGGAGGAAAAGGTGACCTGAGATTATAATACAGATCCCAGGTAGAGTAAGTTATCTATGGCTACATTTTAAGGTAAAATCAGATTTTGATCTCAGCCATCGATGCAGATATCCGCGCCAGCTATGACCGTTGACATGCAAATATTTAAAATTCAAATATCTTTGTAGATCAGATTTAAACAGTTATGATAGAGCCGACTGGGAGAGGATTAGATGGATAAGGGGTGACCTTTCAGGAGAAGTAGGGGTTGAGTTAGCTTTTCTAAAGGGGCAATCTAATTTCTGGTATATTCTCTGCAAATAGTGTGGCCAAATTGACTCAAGCTGAGTTTCCTAATTAAGACCTTATTCGATGTATTTTGACTGGTCTTCTTTCATATTAGATCCACTGACCTTTTTTAGAGATTTTCATTTATAAAAAGATACTTTTCAAAGATAGATCTGATCTTAAATAAATACATTCCAGAATTTCTTCCAATGGATGGGACAGTTAGGGTTTCTATTGTTCAAAGAAAACATATTATAATGTAACCCTAACCATTTTTGAGACTCCAAGCCTACGTGCTAGGGAGTATATGTATCAATTTTAAGAGATTTAGAGCTCAGAGTTTTCCTGACTTTTAAATTATCCGTGGCATTTTTTCTACCCTCTGATTTCTGTAGTTTTTAATCTTTCATTGATATTTAGATATTCCAAAAGCTTTTTGTGACATCCTTTCTGTCCCTGGGCTTTCTTGTCTAAATCTCTCTTACTGAATTAGAATATATTGAATTATTTTTAGAGAAACATTGGATTCCTTGAGCCCTCTTTCTTTTTTCAATAGTGTGTACTACTATAGATAATTTGATTTAGATGAGTTTGTGGATATTCTATAGTCCCCTATCATTTTATCTCATTCCTATGCCAAATTGCAAAAGTGGATGTTTGTTTGTAGGTCATAGTCTGTGTCTACTCATAGTGAATATGCTATTGTTTGTGAAATTACTTCTTTCCCTTAATAGCCTCTATTTATCTCAGGCCTCTCTATGAAATATTTATGCAAGACTATCTAGGAAGTTTTGTTCTATTTGTTCCAAGGTTTCATGCTGAGGTTACTTAATGTGTTATGATTCAAGTCATCTTTGGTGTATCACCTAGTAGGATAATTTGCTTTCAGTTATTTCCGTTTCATGCATTCCTTCTATCCCTTTTCCCTCAAGAATTTACTTTCATGTTAAGAAGCAAATTTGGGTGACATATCAAGAGGAACCGGCCTAGAATTTGGAGGTCTCATCTCGGTTAGCAAAAGGTCCCACAACCTTGAGATGATTCCCATGTTACACTAGATTACCAAGACTATGAGAGCTTGGGTAAGGGTGAAAATCTAGGTGTCTAACATCAACCAAGAAGCCTTATAAGGGAAGGGATGAGGGATAACATGTAGCTTAAGCTTAGTTACTAACTCCCTAGATGAAATATTATCTGTATAGCCAGAATCAACTATAACTTTGCATACCTTATTATTCACCTTGCAGCTTGTTCTAAATAATGAATTCCTCTGAGGTGGTTCAGTAGTAGTAGGTACTCTTAGGAGTGTCCTTTGCATCATTAGATATTCACCTTGCTCTGGATTCACAAGTCTTGAAGTTGCAGAATGATAGGAGGATACACTTTGGTTATCATCTTCTTGGGTAAGTTGTACTCTTCTATCCCATCCTTCTCTATTAGTACCACTCTTTTCAAGGCATCTAAAAGACTGGTGTCCAACTTTATTGCAGGTAAAGCACTTCCTTGTGAAGACACTAGGTCTTCTTCCACAAAATATTCCCCTATTGTTTTCTCTCCTGCCTCTGAAACTTCCCCTATTACTGCTTTCTCCTTCTACTTCATGACTATTAAATTCTCCTTGACTCCTTTGGAATGGACCCCTGCCATTGAATCTACCTCTGCCCCTAAAGTTATTCCCTCTGCCTCTATTATTCTGTTATCCTCTCCTCTTTTATTTTTCTTCAATCTTCAGTGCCATTTGAAAACATTTGTGTACTGATTCAGGGTTAAACAAGCTCATTTCATCTTGAATACTATATTTTAGTCCATTGATATACCTTGCAAGTTTGTTCTTCTCACTCTTAGGAACCCTTTCCTTCAAGGTCATTTTGTGAAATTCTTCAGTGTACCCACTCACATCAAGGTCCTTCTGCCTAAGATTTTGTAGCTTCTTGTGGAGGGTGATCTCATAGTCTTCAGGTACAAACTACTTCTTGACTTCAACTATCATATTTTTCCATGTCGAGATAGGATTCTTCCCATCCTCCACCCTTTCACTTTGAAAAAAATTCCACCAACTTAAGGCAGGGCCTCTCATTCTAGATTTTGCAACCTTAACTTTGTGATTCTCAGCAATGTTTTCATACTCAAAGTAGTTCTCTAAAGCTTCCACCCAATCCATATATTCTTAAGGATCCATTTTCTCACAAAACAAGGGCATGTCTGATTTTTGGTCTCTTCTTCCAACTCTCTCAAGAGCTTCAAGAAGTTTTTCTTGCTCTATAGGTATGTTCTTTATTTCATCATCATCATCATCATCATCATCTTCTTCTTCTTCTTCTTCTTCTTCTTCTTCTTCTTCCTTCACTGTTTGGAGGTCCTTCAACTTCCTTATCTCCTCTTCCATTTTCTTGTTCTTGGATACTTGTTCTCTAAAAATCTTAGCCAACTCTACATTTTTGATTCTAGTGGGAATATCCTCCCCTAGAGAGTCTTTAGTTTTGTCACCCATTCTTCACTTCTTCCAAGACCTTAGCAGGCTCTAATACCACATGATGCAGAGTGCACTACAAGAAGACCTTGATGGGGCCTAACTCTTTATCACTCCTTCAAACTTAAAACTTGATCAATAAAACTCAACACAAGTCTTCTTAGGATGTCTCTTGACTTTTCCAAGGGGTCAATAGGCTTCCCCTATTCTCTTTTGGTTCTCCAAATCAATCTATGCAACAAAGCAATTTCTCTTTTAGGGACACTTTTCCTAAACCATACCAAAAAGTGTAAAAATTCACCAGTGGATTGAAAAATCTATCCTAAGTGATTGAAGACTCTTAATAGACCCTAAGGGTTATGAATCCACCACTGGATTTGGTCTTGTAGACCCAAGGTTAGTTGAATCCCAAATGGTCTAGGATTCCTTGTAGCCCTAACCAGTGGGTTTTTGGAACTCAAATTCTTGTGACATTGGGATATAGAAAATATAATTAGGTTTCTAGAAACCCTTTATGGAGCTTGTAAAACCCGCAAAGCATTGGCACCTCACTCCACTCTTGCACCCCTGAACTCTCACAAAACATATAGGCCTAATTAGCTAGTTTAGGCTTGGTTTTTTAGGCAAGTAATAGAAGGTGGGTTCATGGATTTAATACAGAGATTTGGATGGATTCCCCTACCCAAAATTAGTCTAGATCCACTCTTGGTTCTATCTCCCAATACACATATAACTCCTCCATGTGACTATACCAAAAAGCTAGGCTAATTACATAGGGATAATTAGCCTAGGGCTTGATCTCATAAATGGTAGGATTAAGAGTGAGAGTCTTATATTATAGATTCCTAAATACCATGATCCTAAGTAGAATTTTCCAAGTGGCCAAGGAGATCCACTAGATAAAACTCTTGTTAGGACCACATCTTTGAGACTAACCCAGTAGAGCCTTGGTTTCTCAGACAACAACCAAGTAAAATCTATAAATTTTCACTAACTTAAAAAAAAACACTTCAAACCAAATGGAATGGTCACTAGGCTCAAATAATTACAAACCTCTACAACTAGATCTTCAAAATGAATCCATACTATGCCGTACCATGCAAAAATGGCTCAAAATACTCTCATATTTCCTTGCTTGAACATCCAACTTCGTACATAGTGTATTCTCACCTTCATGGAAGGAATCCTCTCTCCTAATAGCATCCTCTAAGAATTTCAGATGCTTTAGAAAGTAGGTGAGGTCAGTTACAAATAAGTTTTCATTTTTCAAGCAACATTTTGCAAAAGTTGCTCATGCAACTTTGCAAAAAGACAAATTTTGGCAATCATGAAGGAAAGTTGCTATTTTTGGAGAATACTAAGTTCACCGACCCCCAAGGATGTGGGAGAGGTTCAAAAAAAGACAAGAACCTAACTAAGGAATTAAAACATAACTTCTAACCAAACCTTAAAATCCTTAAACCATGGTCTAACTTTGGTTTTAGGAACCTAGGTTTATAACTTCACCTTAGGTCCTTCACCTTACATCATAGACCCTCACAACTACACACACAAGGGTGATATCAAGGATGCACCTTATTAAAAACATAAATGGTGCAGGAGCACCCTAAGGTCTTTAGGAAGATCTTTAGTCATTTTTTATTGTAGGTTGGTTTGGCCAACCATCCATGAATACAGACTATGTTATAAAGTCCCTAGTGTGTTTTAGGTGTGTTTTAGTGCTAGGAGAGATTAGGGTTTGCAAGTTGTTGAGTCAAGTTGATTCTAGGGGTCTAGAACCTAGAAGTCAACTAAAAGGTCAAAGGGTTGACCAAAACTCCAAAAATGGGATATTTTCAAGATTTTAATGTTTTCAAGTCATTTGAGGTCATTTGGTAAGGTTTGAAACCAAATAGGGCCATCAAAGTGAAGAAAGTGTCATTTTGACAAAAGTTGTCAAAGTTGTCATGACAACATTTCCTAGATTTTAGGAATCATTTTTTATGATGCCCAAATCCCAACCAGAGGGTCTAGACATGTGGGATGAGAGTATATAAGGTTACTAAAACCCTAATCTAATAGTGAGATTTCATATTATACAGATTGGTTATTGAAAAGAACCAATTTGTAGTGTAATTAAGATACAGAGCCATCATCCAACACTTTTGTGGATTGAATGGATTGAATGAAAGAAGGGAGAGTGTTTAAAATGTAATTCCTTAGATCTTTGTTGCATTGGATTAGTTAGTTGTTCTTTCTGAATAGCTTTTGTTTAATTCTTTGTTTCCTGTGAGTTCATGTAAAAAAACTCAGGTGCGGAAATAGCTTCCTACGCTAATCTCTATAGGAAAGTATTATGCAAATTCTTTTAAACCCTTACAATTTCAGATTTGTTAACTACTTTAACAGAGATATTGCAACCACATACCATGCATATAGAAAATAGAGAATG
>MU224469.1:378462-392048 GCA_018584345.1 Thuja plicata
ACTTTGAATCAATTCCATAGCTATTTCCCCACAACTTCACTTGATGTCATAAGAGGTGAAACATTAAGCTCCACTTAACACAAACTGTAAAAATTCTTGTCGAACTGATGAAAACTGATTTTAGAAACAGCCTCATAATAATGCTAATCAATACCTTGAGCTTCAAAATTCATCATGGTTGCAAAGGCACATGCCATTAATTCAAAGAACCTATTCATTTAGTGTGGAGGTCACCTGGCACTAAGACACTAATCCCCAAAGTTGATCCCTCAGAAAACTTCTCATAGTTCAAACTGGAAATTAGCAGAAATTGCATTCAAACTAGCCTTTGCAAAAAATATAGACTCATGTCTTGAGGTCCCACTGTTAATCATGGTAATACTTTCAGCTATATGGAGTATATGCAAAAAGATCTCATTTCAAAACACTCATCCCATGCAAAGTTAGAAGCCATTGAAAATGATTGTTCTGCATACTTAACTTTGTTTTGCACTGTCAATCTGCATAAAACACCCTTGATACTGAATTCAAAAAGTTATCAAATAAGACCCTCAGAATCTCAACTTGTGGACATAGAATCAATGTCACACATGGAACATGAATCCTTAGTTGTCTTCCTCTGAAAACCAACCATTCAACTGATACCAAACTGCAAAAATTGCATCCAAACACTTTTCTGGTTTTTAACACAGTGAAAAAGTAGAAACTGAATCTGGAATTAGCATGGAGAAGTAATCAACTGGATTGATCAAAATCTAGAAATCTTCAAAGAAGTTCATTTCTAGGTCTATAATGCAGATCAACCTTCAATTATGTCCGACCTTGAACTGGGTGCAAATGGGAAACCACAAAGAATGCCATTTAATTCTGAATTCTGTATTTTCAGTGAAACTTTTATAAATTGGAAACGGAAAGGCTCTGGCAAAGTGGATAAATGGATTGGCATGAATCCATAAATCTTTAGGTAGGTACACTCCTATGTTTTCAATACAAGGGACAAGTCAATTATCCAAAATTTTCACCCAGGTATATATTTTCAAGACCTCAAAGTGGACAACTTAGCAATTCTGCACTTGAAAACTCAGGAAATCAAAATTATTTACTAACAGAATGGTTCTAGAAAACTTGTCATCTGATTTCATAAAGATCTGCAAACTGGAAATATTAGAGTGTGTGACCACTGTAACATAGTACAAAAGGAAATTTCTCAATTTCTCAAAATTTATAACGTGTCAAACTAGGCTAATCAAATTTCTAGGCAGAACAAAGATGCAAACAGTTCTTGAACAACCAACTTTGGGAAGTATGGAAACCTATCAAATGGATTGATAATGGGCTGAGATTTAAAACATAAGCTCTCTGATATGTGTGTAAGACATTCCAAAAGTGGAAAACTATGAAACTCAATAGGGTGCAAGATATTTAGAATCAAAGTAGGATCCGGACAGCAATTTGACACTAGCAAAATGCAGAATTAGGTGACCCCCTCAAAATGACTACTCCCTAAACATATCAAAATTGAAATTTGGGAGCTGGGACCCACTGCATATATCAAATGAAAGGCATTGAAGCCTCTTCCTAATTTGTACCTCATGAAAATAATCCGGGCATCTTTTACAAGCATTCCAACTGAGCCTTCTCACACAAAATTTTAAGGGTATACTTACTTTGCTCAACTGAAAAATTTAACATGGCCACTCCAAATTTGTTCCAAATTTAGGAGTACCAACACACACTTCCCATTAATTTCAACATTCCACCTTTACTTGATTTGTCCAGTTTTGGCTGCTCCTTCAATGTATTTGAAGTGAATTTTGGGATCCTCACTACCAATGACATCCAAGATATAGTCTCCATATAAAGTATCAATCTAAAGTCAAATAACATGGATTTCAAGTAACAAAATGATACAAGTGAAAATCCAAATTCAAATCAACTAGAGCTCAAATATGCACCCAAGACAAAATAAATCCCTTCATAAGACTTGAATTGTTCAAACAACTTGATGCATGAATCTACACCCAATTGTTCGAAATATTCTTTTGCAACCTGTATGACATGAAATAATTTATGAAAAACAAAGAAAGAATTTTTCATTATCATCTACATCCATTATTGATTTGGAATACATAAAAGGTGAAATATTTTTACCTGGATAATGATTTGGAGATTTCCCCTCAAGTTAAAAAGAAGGAGATCTTTCATGCACTCCAACACCCACTCTCTAGAAAGGGTCTGAAGAACTCAACAAGGGAATGAGAAATACTAGAATCACTAAGGGAGTTGGTAGTTTATATTCAATTTCAAGAGCATATCATGTATCACAGACCTAAGAATTAATAGCATGGGTGTTGACAATGACATGTTTGATATCAAGAAACTCTATATAGTGTTGTAACCAAAATTTACAATATTAGTGATGCAAAAAATATTTCCTAAGAAAACATTTGAGATAAGGAAAAAATGGAGCAAATCTAAAAATATTTCCACAAGGATTAACATAGATAATTTTTCATACATGATATTAGATCTAAGTTAAAGACTAAGTGCACCCTAATGAATCACCTACCTAAAGTGCAGACACATATAAACCATCTTTCTCACACAATTGTGATATACAAGGATGATCATAGTGACTGAAAAATCCATTTTCCAAGATAGCATCAACAACAATTGGAAAGTGACCAAATTAATCTCAAGAACCTACAGGGAAAATAAAATTAGAAAAGACAAAACTACAGTAATTTCTACAATTGAAAATGTATAAATAGTTCATTTTCACTCTTGCTAGACTTCACACATAAGCATATTTTAAACTAGGTCTAAGAAATTTTAAATGCTAGTTGCTTCATGATCATATTAACTACTTGCCTTAGTTTGAAGATGTGCATGTTCTAGAAAATTTGGCTTCAAAACATCCAACATAAAAGATGTTGCTTCACAGATCATACATTACATTGCATATAGATTTAGATATGAAACAAAAACATAGTAAGTTATATTAAAAAATGATTATACTTCAACATAAGAAGTTTTTCCTATGTCAATTTTAGAATTTCTAGACAACATTTTATATCAGATTGAAAAATGAAACAAAGTTTGAAAAGTGTTGAGACCTAAGTCATCGATTCAGGTTTGGGTTCAAGTTCAGGCAAGAAGAACCAAATCACCGGTACCAATTTTTTTTGAAGTGGGGTTTGGGTTCAAGTTCAGGTAAGAAGAACCAAATTGTCGGTACAATTTTTTTTTGAAATGGGGTTTGGGTTTATTTGGGTTCGTTAGTACAAAAACATATAAAATGTGTGTGTGTGTGTGTGTGTGTGTGTGTGTGTGTGTGTGTGTGTGTCCACATGGCCTAGAAGCATGAATTAAGACTAGACTGTCACATAGTATCATGAAACAAAAAAAAGACCATAAAATTGTAATCAAAATTTTAAATTAATAATTTTTATTTCAAGTATCATTGTTTTGACTTTCAACATTGGAACTTTATACTAAGTTTCAATCATCTAATGGGTTATCTAAATCTTCTTCTTCTTGTTCATAAAAGACATTAGTTGATTCAGAAATAATGCCAATGCCAATGGGATCAACTACACCAATAACATTCTCACTTTCCAAGTCCTCAAATGCTTGTTACTTTTTCACTGTATAGAGAGCTTGTTTATTTGTAATTAACATCCTACTTGAAAAATGTTAAAAAAGTAGCTTGAAACTCCCTTCACATATTAAAGATATTGTTTAATGTTTAAAATATGATTTATCACTATAGAGAGCTTCCAATTAATCAAACATGGGTCATTATCAGCAATTGGAAATTTGGATATAAAAATTTCACTAGAAGAAATCTTGATGGCTAGTTTAATTTGATATAATAAATATCTAAAATTCAGCAAATTTTGTTTTTTAATGTTAAAGATCTTATTCAAATTCTATAATAAATGTTTTTAGTACTAAATTATAGAATGTTTCTCAGTGGAAATGTACTTGGTTCGCACTTGGTCTGTATGGTTCTACCCTAGTTTGACCTGGGTTTGACCTGAATGAACCAACCTGTCTGGGTTTGAATCCTTGGCAAACCCACAGGTGAACCAGACTAGAACCAAGTACCAGTTCCTACCATGGCTGGTCTGAGGGCCTAGGGGGTGAACCATACATCCTAGGTTGAGACCAATGTATAACCCAATCAAGTAATTAAATATGATTTTGAGGGAAATACTTTCTAGTTAGTTCCCAAGTATTTTCTCAAGAAATATGCTTTATCACCAAATACAAACCCTACAAAAAATTATCATATAACAAATTAATTTCATTGAGAGAAATAGTTTGATAGTCACCTCAACTTCAAAGTTCCATATTGAAATCCATAAGCTATTTATCAACAGGAAGAACATATGTGAACTTACAAAATATAGAAAGAAAATACCTGAAGAAAGAGATTTGTGATGACATTTTAGTCAACAAGAAAACCACCCTCCATTTGAGACATCATCAGTGCAAAGTTCACAGTGCCCTAGAAAATTTAATCAACAAATAAGACCTCTTTTTTTTAAAAAACATCTTCAGATTCAATATCAGAAATATATTTCTATAAACTGATAATACCTAGGGATCAAAGCACAAAATTGTCTGAAGGAGATGCAAGTAATCAGGAGTGTACCCAACCTACAAAAATCAAGAGTGCCCTATGTTAAAGCATTAAACAAAAAAAAGAAGAGAGTGATGAACTAAAGAAATAAATGCTCCAAAAAAGAGAGAATATCTTTTTCCCATTAGTTTAAACATAAAAAATCCCTATCTTCCATCATAAATGACAAGCAAAAAAATCCAAGGCATAGTTGTTTAGAGTAAATACGTATTTTGTCAAATTCCCCTATCTCTGCAAAAGCTGAGACAACTTTGAGGGAACCCCTTGCTTTAATGTATATTTTTAATGCAAGGTCATTGTCCACAGTCTACACCAAGAAACAAAAATTAATTCAAAAACATGAATTCGCATTATATATACAAGTGTGGATAAAGTGCATAATTGATTATTTAAGATTTTAAATTGAACAAAAGCATGATGATATTAAAACAATAGAGTAGAACAATCCACTAATCAAAGCATTTTTAAATTTCATGTGTTCCCAGTAAAAAATATTACAGAAGCTGCTACACCAATAAAACCATGAAGAATTTTGCTAAAGTAGAGCATAAAGAAACAACTATAAATAACTCCAAGCCACTTTGTTGGGATTAATGGGAAGTATGTACTAAGAGGGGAGGGGTGAATCAGTACCTCTAACACTTTTATATCCCTTTATCAATTAACCTTTGTAATCAATTGTATATCCATTCAATCTGATTTATACTATCTTGATGTGAGTTATATCAATTCATAACATTAACATACATGTGAACATTCATAGGAACATTCACGAAAGTAAATTGACACAAAACACAAGGTATGATATCCCAGAAAACTCCTGTAAGGAAGTAAAAACTGTGGTGGGGATGGCACCCACAAAATCTTCAATATCTGCAGATTGGAAGGGGCCGTTAAGGCTTACAATTTGATCACTTCGAGTGATCTACCCTGTTAGAAATATCGGTGGAGACCTGTTAAAGTCTACTCTATTAAGAGCTTTACAAACACTATTGAGTGTGCACTCAGTTAAGAGATTTGTTGTTGGACTGTTAAATCCACCTTCCTTGAAAGGATTTTTACACTTTGCTCCACTTGTTAGAATGATAGAAAATTACAACTTGACCTAGTAAATGCAATATCCTATTACTGATACAAATCCAATTTAGTTTACATAAAAATATTATTACCTAATTGTGATTGAATAATACCTCTGATTCTCGGTATGCTCTATTCTTGGTTCTTGCTAACCAAATTCACCTTTTGCTGTCCCTATTCTTGAAACTCTCAATCTAATCCATAGATGTGCTCGTCTGATTCATTCATGTTATCCTCTCTCTTCACATCATCTATTTATCCATAATAAATAATGATTGCATTATCTATTTATAGATGGATTGACTTCATCGAGTTTTGATAAAAAAAATGTTAACTCTAAGATCAGGTTTACAACTTATACCTAGATCTCCTAGTCTATGTGTTTTAAATTAGTTAGACTAATTAAAGAACTTACATTCATGTATCTTGTCCCTAAAGAAATGGATTTAAAACAAATAAATATCCTATAAATAGAATACACTTTCTTTATCTGACGTGGAAGTCAGATCCACTTTTTGTAGGCTGCAACTGACTTTCAGTTCTGTCTATCGGTCATGCTTGACTATCCTTTGGTTTTTTTTTCTGTCGGTTGCACTATAACTGTCTTGTCAGTTTGAACTGTATCTTTCATATCGGGTTCCTCTTTATCTTTCTTCTTTGTGATTTTGGTTTACACACTAACTTGTGTCATCAGTTCTCTTTTCACTTAGTCATCTTCAGTGATCTCTTAGTATCTGATCTTCAGTTTTCTCAGACCTTTCTTTTGGTGTATGCTTACTGAAAGTATTGTTTGCATACTAATGACAAGTTAATGTCATCAATATCCCCCTTTGACATTAGTATCAAAAATTGATATGTGCAAAATACTAACAAAATGTTAAGTATATACAACATATATAATCCTTGGTCACTTAATGACCCCCCTATGTATATGCCAATATATCTGTACATATGATGTCTTTCCTTATACATATCATTTTCTTCATTTTCTCCTTTATACTCATACTATCATTTTCATCATTTTAAATATACCATATACATATTTACCATTTGCCCATCTAAATGAATGAATGTACATATCATCATTTTTCCCCTTTTTTGATATTAAGGGAAAATGTCTTTACCATAGAGCTTATAAAAAATGTGGGAGTGTGAATAATTCATGTCTTCCATCATTTTCTCCCATTGTTCTTTGAGGTTCTCTAGAGCCATGTGCTTGAGTGTGATCTTTGAATGCATGTCGTAGATGCTGTCTGCTATAGACATCTCATGAGTTGCTATCAGTTGCCTTGCTGAACTGATATGCTATTGGAGCAGTGTAAGATTTGGTAGAAGTTGGGCTTGGATCTCAGTTACTTATTCCCTAAAGTGTGTTTCTGCCTCCCATAGCTCTTACCTTAACTGTTTAATCTCTATGATCTTCTCATAATGCAATTTAACTGCATTATCTCCATCGATGGTTAAGCTTTGTGCACTATTTGCTAGATCTATATCCAGCTTTGCAATGTTGTCACTATTCTCCTTAGTGAAATTTTCTATTGTGCTCAACTTTTGAATTAAGGCTATAGCTTCAGATATGATTAGATCTAATTCAGTGATGAATTTTTATAGATTTACCTTATTTACTGCCACTTCTTGGCTGATGTTCTCAATGAGCTTCTGTTGGTACTTCATCTCAACTCTATCCTTAATTGCCTTTTCAGCATCAATGTTCTGAGTTGTGATTGCATTGGTGAGGGTAGCTAATTGATCAAGTATTGGCTTGCTTTGATCAATATCAATATCAGGCACAATTTGATGTAATATGTCCCGTGTTGTCTCTAGTACCATAGAGTCCCTGTATTGTTTCTTTAGCTTCTCTTGTAATGCCTTCCTTTGGCATATCTCTCCATATTCTTGTAGTGCTTCAAAATCAGTTGTAGAGGGGTCAGACTTCGGTATTTCTATGAGTTCATCTTGGGTGACCTCTAACTTTTTCTTCTTTGATTTCTTCTTCTTCTTTTGAGACTCAGTAGGAATGTAAAACCATTTCCAATTTCTCGTCCTTTTATGTTTTGCTTGCTGAAGTGACCTGTTGTGCTTCTTTTTGCTATTTGGCATCGGTTTCAGCTCGTCAGGTGTTTGCAAATGTCTTCACATTCACCTTAACATCGTCGGTAGCACTCTTGTTGGTTTCCTCAAGAGTACCATCTTTTGGTTTGTCTCCTTCATTGGTGTCCTTTTCTTTATCAGTCTTGGTTTCTGCATTCTTGTCTTGAGTATCTGCATCCTTTTCTTTACCTCCTTCTACAACTTTATTAGTGTCAATTATATCTTGAGTATCTCTGATGTCTTGCTAACCATCGATGTTATCTTTGTTTTCTTCTTCCCCTGCATCCTTGGGAGTATCCTTCTCTGGTGACTTGCTTGTTTCTTGTAGGATATTGATAGCTTGTATCAATATAGGCATGTTGCCTGGAATATTCACTTGTGTAGTGTCAACTATTGTGCCCTATTCTTTGGTTGTGTCCTTTACAAAAATGATATCTTCATCCTTATTTAGTTCCTCTACTAGGTCATCGGTAATGTCTATGAAATTAGTGTCCATAATGTTGTCATTTGTGTTATCTGGTCATGATTCATCTGCAACATCTGCAGTCTTTTTGCCTATTGTATCATCTTCTTCTTTATCTAACTCAATAGATGTCTCATCTTGAGTTGCCTTGTCAACATCTTGTTATTGAAGGTCTTTGTCAAGGCTTTCCTCCTTAGTTGGTCTATTCATTATCTTGCACCATTTCTTGTGGCTATCCTGCTCAAGCTCTATAAGCTTTCCTTCAAGGATTTTGTATGCTCTCTGCTTCAGTGAGAACTCCTTTTTGTATTTTTCCATCATTTCATCTATTTCAACCCTCTTTGATTCAGGTGGCATGAGAGAAAAAGTACTCTCTCTCTCTCTCTCTTATCTCTTTTTCATTTTTCAATGCAAATGTCCAACGGGAGTATAGTCTATCCAAGAGTTCCCTTGGTACATAATTGCCTTCAAATTGTACTAGTACATATTTGAAGTTGTACAATTTTTCTATCATGGCATCCTCAATTTTATTCTGATTTTCTGGATTTAGTTTCAGCCATCTTCTAATGTTTGAATCTATAATGGATCCAAAATTTGCAATATATACACAAATGTCATCAATAGAGTCAGGTTCTTTTACCTTTACACTTTCTGCCTCTACAGCTTCATCCTGCTCAGTGTCTTCTATATCCTCTCGTGTTCTTATGAATTTCCTTCCTTTCTTGTTTTTCCCTCTCTTCGGTGTGGGAGCTTCCTCTTGTATGTCTTGACCTTTCCTTTCTTTAGAGGTGAAGGAGTAGAATATTTTGATGTTTGGCTTCTTGTCCTAGAAGCAGCTATTGTACTTGGATTTTTAGTTGGTGGAGGAGGTGGTGAATCTGACTCCATTTCCTCTGAGTCATCCTTTCCTTCATCTTTACCGATAGATAATTGTTCCTCAGTTTCTTTCTCCTTTTCAACTTCTTGATCTTGTTTAGCTTCTTCCTCAGTTGCTGAAAGTATCTTCTTTAGATTCTTCACCATTTTTTCCTTCTTCCTGACAATTTTCTTCACAACCAGGCCAAATTTTATTCTTGTCTTGGCCTCTTCATATGTTCCAAATTTCAGTTGTTTCTTATCCAATGGTTCATTGATCAAGGCATCAATTGCCTTAGTTGCAAGATCAATGCTGATCTCATACTCTAATGGTTCTAACCATGTTGTTCTTGGTACAATAGGATTAATGTATGTATTGTTAGTGTCAACCATGAAGCATATCTCATCCTCATATTGTTCAATGAGTTGCTCGGGGATTCTTACCCTCTTTTGCATTCGGTCTTTGAATACATTGAAGTATTCATACATGATTGTCTCAAAGTTATCTCCCAGTGTAGCAATGTGCTCACTGATTTGCATGGTGACCGGTTTGGTGCTGTCCCATTTAACATCTCCAACTGATGGGAATGTTTCTTGAAAATAAAAGAAGATACACATTATTAGTGAGCCAAACTTACAAGTGTTTGACTTTGTAGTCCTGATAGTCTTTAAGTTGTCCTTGAATTGATTCAAGAGTAGCTTAGATAAGTCTAATTGTGTCCCATTTTTCACAATTTTGAACGCTGTGTCCATTGCACCTGATGCTATGCTATTCAATCTTCTTTCCTAGAAGAATTTAAAGCCTAGAACACATGCACCAAACTTGATCTCATCATCGGTTATTGTTGTAACTTTTAGTCCTCTGTCATCCCATTTGGCTCCTGTCATATTCTTAGTCTCGGCCTTTGGTGGATTCTTTAGTGCCTTTACTTTATCAGTTATGGGGTAACCGGTGACCACATGAATGGCGTATTGGATTATTACCTTCATTTCATCAAGCCATATCTTGTTGTTATGCATTTGATTTAGCACTAACCGAATCCATTTGGTTTTGAAAACCTTCAAAAACATTAGGGCATTGGTGAGCCCTTTCACTTCAATATGTTTGTGCTCATCCTTAACTGTTCCATTATTGTTGCAAATCTTCTTATAAGATTCTTGAACCTTTGATGTTCCTATCTCTGCAAGCTTGCAGCGTATGAATGATCCAACATATTCCAAAAGTAAAACCCTAGCTGGAATGCGTGAAAATGCACCAGTGTCATCGGGTTGTGATGAAACCTTAGGATGGATCTTGTAATTAGGTTCCTCACAAACCAAATTCTTAATGAGTTTGAACTCATCTTTCTTTGCGTTCTTGGATTTTACAGTTTGTGAAGTTGAGGCTATTTTCAAATTTAGGGATTCCTATGTAATGTGTAAAAAAAGAGTTGTCGGTCTCGTAGAACTTACTATTTGTGCTTGCAAAGATTTCTGATCTACTTTGGAGTGCTTGGTGGTCGAGTCGTGATCTCTCTATAACTTGGTTACTTTCTGCTCAAAAATAACCTTGGTCGCTCTGCTTTGGGTGTCGTGACAAATGAGTCACTGTTGCCCTATTTATAGGTGTTGCCCTAAAATGTGTGTCATAAATGCTTACCAAATCCTTGGTGTATGAAGACTGAGTTCGTCGGTGAAGACTTCACTTTCCTTCGGTGACACTTGAAACATTTTAGAGCAGTCGTCGTTCATTTTGCTTTTACCGACAGGTTTCGGTATCACTGACAACTTGTTCATTCGCTTGTTTACCATCGAGGCTCAGTTTATACTTAGCAACTTTGCTTTCAACTGACGCTTCTCGGTAAATGTAGGTAGTCTTAGCCTTGAGTGTATACTGAAGGGTTTTGGTATATATGACCGAAAGCATAATTATCATAAATTTAAACAAGTAATACCATGATGCATCTTTCTTATGCTAATTTGGAATTATATCAACATACTATGGAACTGACGTAAAATTGATAACATGGGTAATGCAGTTCCATACTTACTTGTTCTTCTTAGGTGGGGGTGGTTATGTCACTGAATCTATTGGATGGGGTGTCACCATTTGCATTGCTTGGTCTAGCTTCATCATTGCTTGAAGCTTTTCTCCACATTTTATCTCTTGCCCTCCGGATATCTTCAATGGTGTTTCCATTGGGATATGTGCTTCTCTTTATCATTTAGTCTCTACAGTCTTTCTTGAGATGACCAACTTTATGACAGTGTAATCATGCCATTCCGGGGTTAGTCCAGCCTCTATACTTTCTATTCAATTATCTCATGTAGTTTGCAGCAATGTGACCATATCTTCCACATGCTGTACAATTTGTCCAAGTATTGTAGTCCCATACATGCTGATTACTGACTCTCTTCGGTTGATAGGGAGTTTATTGACCTTTAGGCTTTCATTCTTGCCTTTTCTTTTTCCAGCATTCAAGAGTTGTGTGCCCATTCATTTAACATGTAGGACAATATTTTTCCATGTACGTTTCCTTCTTTGGTTGTTTCATCTTAGAATTACATTCATATGCTTTATGTCCTTTCTTGTTACATTTATAACAGAATCCTATGAATGAAGATGTAGATTTAGGAATACCTTTCATTTTGCCTCTACATACATTTTATGTATGGCCTTGTTTTCCATAGTGATTTCATGTAAGCTTTCTTGGTCTTGAATTTGTGTAGAAATTCTTTGGATAAGCTTGATTTGATGATTCTCCATTCTCGGTAAAACCTAGGTCGGTATTGTTGTTGACTCTTTGTTGTCCTTCAAGAAAATCATCCATTATTTTATTGCTTTCTTCAGCCTTTTTGATAATTTCATTATGCTATTTCTAAATTCTTATTTCATGTTTTAACTTTTCATTCTCATCCCTCAATTCATCGATAGCTTCTATTCTTTTAATGAGTTTAACATTTATTCTATTTTCCTCTTGACTCATAAGAATAATATGATTTGTAATCTCATGGTGATGCTCTGTAAGTCTTTGTATTTCAGACTCTTTTTCTTATATCTTTTCTGTGATCTTTCTTCTATCATCAATAACTAGTGTTATTTCTTTCTCAGCTTGTCTAGCATTGTTCATGACATCAATCATCCTTACAATCTATGTCTCTTGACCGATTTGTAGAGATTTAACTTGTCTAGCCAGATGTAGATTGATTTCAGTTAGGCTTGTGATGCCTCCTTCTGATGTATCTCATGTTTTTCTTGTATTTGATCTTGAAGACTCAAAGAAATATGGTATCTCTTCCTCATGATAATATGTCTCATTATAGAGAGATTCTATATTATTTCTTTCATCTAGCAACTATCTCATGTTGATTCTAGCTTCTTTATACTGTTCAAAGAACATCTGAATTTCAAGCTTTTTGTTCTCAATATTTTTATCAAGTCTATACTTCTCCATTGTATGATCTTTTCTCTTAAGCCTTTAAGCTTTCCAAGAATAGACTTAGCTTTGATACCAATTTTTGGGATTAATGGGAAGTATCTACTGAGAGGGGAGGGGTGAATCAGTACCTCTAAAACTTTATATCCCTTTATCAATTAACCTTTGTAATCAATTGTATATCCATTCAATATGATTTATACTATCTTGATGTGAGTTATATCAATTCATAATATTAACATACATGTGAACATTCATGAAAGTAAATTGACACATAACACAAGATATGATATCGCAGAAAACTCCTGTGAGGAAGTAAAAACTGTGGTGGGGATGGCACCCACAAAATCTTCACCATCTGCATATTGGAAGGGGCCGGTTAAGGCTTAAAATTTGATCACTTCTGATGATCTAACCTATTAGGAGTATCGATGGAGACCTGCTAAAGTCTACTCTATTAAGAGATTTAGAAACACTGTTGAGTGTGCACTTGGTTAAGAGATTTGTTGTTGGACTGTTAAATCCACCTTCCTTGAAAAGATTTTTACACTTTGCTCCACTTTTTAGAATGATAGAAAATTACAACTTGACCTTGTAAATGCAATCTGTTATTGTTGATACAGATCTAATTTAGTTTACTGTTAGTACCCATATAGACCCCAAAAATAAAAATTTCAATTTTAAAGTCTTGAATCTCTTTGAACTACTTCAAACCAAGGTTCAAAGAGGTTCAAAGTGGTTCAACTGGTACAAATAATACATTCAGGTTCAATGTAGAAGTTTCAGTGGTTCAGTTTTTAAGATTGAAGGTCAAGTTCAAGTGCAGGTTCAGTTCAGAGTTCAAGTTGCTCATACAGGTTCAGTAGTTCATTCAGAGATGTTCATATGTATAATTCATTGGCTTGGGTTATATTTCATAATTGATAATTGAACCTGCCCTAAGATGGGTTGGAAATCCAAATATGATTGTGGAAGTAAAAGCATTTGGTATAGTAGCAACTGCTCAGCTGGTGGACTTGCAGGTTTTTGCTTTTCC
>MU224469.1:397029-425390 GCA_018584345.1 Thuja plicata
TTCAGAGGGCATTTGCGTATTTTAATTACAAATGACCCAACTGTTGGTTGCTGATTGTGTCTTCTTGTTTGGGCATTCAAGAGTCATTTGAAAGGTTTTTGTTGAAAGACAAATCTGTTCACCAACATTTACATAAAAATATTATCACCTAATTGTGGTTGAATAATACCTCTGATTTTTGGTATGTTCTGTTCTTGGTTCTTGCTAACCAAATTTACCTTTTACTGTCCCTGTTCTTGAAACTCTTAATATGATCCATAGATGTGCTCATCTGATTCATTCATGTTCTCCTCTCTCTTCACATCATCTATTTATCCATAATAATGAATGATTGCATCATCTATTTAGAGATGGATTGACTTCATCGAGTTTTGATAAAAACAATGTTAACTCTAAGATCAGGTTTACAACTTATACCTAGATCTCCTCGTCTATGTGTTTTAAATTAGTTAGACTGATTAAAGCACTTACATTCATTTATCTTGTCCCTAAGGAAATGGATTTAAAACAAATAAATGTCCTATAAATATAATACACTTTCTTTATCTGATGTGGAAGTCAGATCCACTTTTTTCAGGCTGCAATTGACTTTTAGTTTTGGCTGTCAGTCATGCTTGACTGTCCTTCAGTTTTGTTCTATCGGTTGCACTATAACTATCTTATCAGTTTGCACTGTATCTTGCATATCGGGTTCCTCTTTATCTTTCTGCTTTGTGATTTTGGTTTACACACTAACTTGTGTTGTTGGTTCTCTTTTCACTTAGTCATCTTTGGTAATCTCTTAGTATTTGATCTTTGGTTTGCTCAGACCTGTCTTTCGGTGTATGCTTACCGAAAGTATTGTTTGCATACTAATGGAAAATTAATGTCATCACACTTGACTAAATCAGATATAATTTCCCCAGCCACAAGTACCTAGGCCATTTTGAATATAAAAGGAATAAGAATTTCCAAAACATACTTTCTCAAAAATTGAAATGAGGAAATAGTTACAATTTATAGACATGGAGAATACATAGAAGATGGTGGACGGAAATTACATACTTGACATTGGAAACTTTAGCCAAAGAGAGATTTCTAATATTTCCTATATAATAAACATTTAATTAAAACAAAAGATAATATAATAATTTCCAAGAATATATGAAACCTTAGAGTATAAAAGACCATATACTAATTTAGTAATTACAAAGTACAGTACTGATCAGTGTGCAAACTTTGGTAGTTCTAGAGACTCCTTCATAACTAACCTTCACAAGATCCCCCAATTCCTCATCACACTCCAACTTGTCCTCAGCAAGCCAATTCTCTAAATGGTTCTTTTTATTCTTATTTACAACTAATCGTGATAGTTCAAGAGACTCAAATGCGTTTAATTTTCCTTCTTTCAATAGAGTACCAAAATAATGGAAAAGAGGTGGTGTTTTCCCTGGTTGTAATGGAACACTCTGCAATAAGATTGATAGTTTCTTTTCATATTAATTCTAAGGAGTATGATATTTTTAAATATTCACCCCTTTCTATTTATTGGACCTGCTTCTGGTAGGATATAACTTTGATGAAATCCAAAACTACCTGGAACTCTACTTCAGTGTGTGGCATACGAAGAATGCCTTGAGGATATTCTGCAATAAGTTCTACTGCTTCTTTATACTTCATCTGAGAAAACAACTCTTGGAACCATTGGACAACCTACATAGAAAACATAAATATTCAATTACAACATCTATTTCTTCAAGCTTCAAGAACATAATGATACCAATTTGTATTATTCATTACAATCTTAAAAATGTACTTTTTTATGCCTAATAATAACAAAAAGGTAGACATTCAATTTGTCAGATAATACAATTTTTCAGTTATCATTTGAATTTACACTAGTCAAGAGTCCATTACGTTCAATCATGCATGAATTCCATTTAGTTACTCAAAAAACAAAAGAAAAAAAAGCAACACAAAATGCTAAAAATAAAAGTGCCAAGAAACTTTTCTTTGAAAATCCACCTCAATTTCCTATTTGAGGTCTCAGTCAAAATTCCCAACTTCATACACATGTTAAATACTTCTAGAATAAATTCCAAGTGAGCGAACATGCAAGAGCTCTCAAGAATATTTATAATTTGTTATTATAATGTTGGTTGCAATAGTAGAAAAGTATTTTGGGAGGTGATTCTCATGTATGCCAATGCATACATTTTTAACATGCACTAAAATATGCAAAATAATGGTTGTCAACACTTACTAGATTTTTGGCCCCAAGAAGGTTTTCCCTTTTAGCAAGATTCACAACAAGATCAAGGTTTTTGAGCTAGAGAAATGCAACACACACATTTGTTAATACATGGAAAGCAAGCTTCAGTCAAAATACATATATCAAAAAACCACCCATCCGCTAACAAAAGGAACAATTGTAGCTTCATTGATAGTTGCAAGAAAAAAATGCCCCCTTCGATTGACAAAAAAGAACCCACCAACTTAAGTTTCTTTAGATGTTAAAGGGATTGGATCAGGACTGATTTTATTCCTATAAATTATTGTTGTTGTTTCCAAATCATAAACAAATATAAGTCCCAGCTTTATAACGACATATATCATACTATACTTGTGTGATATATGTTAATATCAAAGAATTGCATTAGGAGGCCAATATCTCAAATAGTCCCTACCAATTGAGTAACAATCCTTTGGCATGAATTCTATTTCCCTAGATAATTAATTGAATTATTACATTTAATGAAGAAAAGTGAAACAACATTGAAAGAATATTCTGGTAATCTTTACAATCTTTTTTGAAAATGTAATTTTATTCATCAAAGTATTGTTCAAATAAATTTCTCACACAAGCCATGAGCATGGCCTATTCTATCTTTCATGAAAGAAAAACATAAATTAATTATAAATATAGGAAGCAATGAGTCAAGGTAACCAGTCATTGCCTAGGGCCTGACTGGTTGAGGAAAGTCTGAGTCTTCTAGTCTTTATAGCTGTCTTGTTAAGGATTTTTGTCCTTGATCTCGAGTCCTGCATGTAGGAAAAGATAAATGTTAGATCCATAAGATCTAAACAATGCCTGATTAACTAAAACTTCCTACTTGTCTACCTTTAACATCAAGATCCATCCTACTTGCATAAAAGATAGAAAGAAATCAGAGCATCATTGAAAATCAAAAGGAATTTTATTGCTAACTAGTTTGATGACTGTGAAGATATAGGAATTTCATCCTAGCAAGTGGGGTAAAATGAGGCTCCCACAAGGGTTGAGCCCAGCTTGTTGAGGTGAAATCAGAAAGTTATGATGGTTGAATCTTAGTTCTACTAAGTGAGGAGTCCAAAGTGAGTTGTTGGTCTTCAATTTGTTCTTGAGCATTCTCATAGGTTGTAGGTCGTTTATACCCATGCAAGCATAGGTGCAAGTTTTTAAAGCATAAATGATTGAATGGGTAAAACAACCTGTAATATATGAGAATATTGTGTTCTCACATGTTGAAGGTATGTGACAATCCTGTAATGACAGTTCAGAGGTTTAGTATTCAAGAGTAAAATAGGTAGTTGCATCATAAAAATACATGCTACCAATAGTAGTCATCTAAATGATCACTATGTAGAGCAGCAAGAAATTACAATTAAAAGCATGCTAAGATTAAGCAATAATAGTGTATTCAAAAGTATAGATTTCTCAAAGGATATATGACTATTATGAAAAGAATCTATAGCTATGGGAAATAAAATGATATTTCCTTGGTTCAAGAAGTAGAAAATCTGAAGAAGGAAATATGAATGATAGGGGATTCAATGCAACATTTATTACAAAATATTGGGAATGATGTCAAAAGCTTCCATGAAGGAATTTAACAATGAATGCTAAGAATAGTGGCATCATAATAAAAAACAACCAATATAAATATCAATGAGGATGTGGAAGCATGGAATGTAGTGTATGGATCTGCTCATGGTAGTGAGCATGATAATGAACAACTATTAGCTCTGCCATTCATTAGACTAATCACAACTTTCCAAGAAGGAATAAATATCTATAACTTCCACATATTCAAGACTCTCTCAAAATACATTCACACTAAACATGAATTATTTTGCAACACAACAATTAGAAAAGGTTCTAAGACTGATTTTTGGTTACTTGGCTTCACTACGAGTTCTTGGTCTACACCCATTCATGAACACTCTAACTCTTGGTTGTGATCCCTTTGCAAGATAGCATCAAATAATGGACTAGAAACTTTATTTTATGGGTATAATTACGCTTCCACTAACTGTCTTCCTTTGAGGGCTTGACACACCACCTTTAAAAATCTTCTTGTTCCAACACAACCTTGGAAACACACAACATATTCTTCATATGATATTGAACAGACCTCATAAGTTCAATTCAAAGGAAAAGTCAAAAGGACTCATAGTATGATTTGAAGTTGTCTACATGTAGTTCATTGATTTTAAGGACTATAACCTTCAATGCATCATTGACTTCAATACCCTAGTTTGTCTAAGGATCACCAAACATCCTAACATTATAGAATTAGCAGCACAAGCTTCTTCTGAAGGCCTTTAGACACACTCATCAATAGATGATGTTTTCCAGGATTGGAAACCAAATTAATGGTAGCCTCATCCTTGCAACAAAAATCTAAATTTAATACACATATCACTAATGCATGATAAAGACACAAAAAACTATAGTTCTAATTCAGATTCTAAAACACAAAAACATGAGCTACAACAACACAAATTGAAAATTTTATTGGAGGTCTTCAAAAACTTGCGTGTCATTAATTTCTCTCTTTGAAAATTTGAACTTGGGTTTTCATTTTTCTCCAAGAATTTAATCTACTTTAAAGAATAAAACCCCTAGATTTTCCTTGCCAAGAGTCTACCTGATCTTTTCCCTTGAGAGCTCACCTTTTTCATTATTGAAAAACTAATTGAGAGATTGGTTTTGAACACATTGTTTGTTGGATTTTCATATTTGAGTCAAGTCTTTGCATTTTTATCTTTTTTTTTTTTTCAAATTGACTCTTTTTTTCCATATGAAAACTCTTTGTCTCATTCATGTTCAACATGATCTTTGATCAAAGATGACTCACTTTATTCTTCCTACTTATTCCTGTAGAAAATTAAAATGCTTTTTGGGTGATTCAATCTTGCTCTACCCAAAGGATTCTCATGATTCAAATTGCATTACATCTAGATTATTTGATCTCAAAAAAATTACCCTTGAACATTACCCATTAGTAGCGTGAGCCTTATCTGAAGCCCGTTAGTCATACTAATCAATGTAGATTTCTTACCAACAAGAACTAAGATCTAATGAATAAGAAGATTTCCCAAAAGAAAAGGATATATACTAAAGGTTTGTTGGAAAATTCTTTTTCTTATTATTAGAACTATTCTAACCTTTACCCTAGGTTTGTATCTCACCTACTTAGCTAGTTTTCCATCAATTTTCTAAAATCCTAGATGTCTAGTGGGGTTATGATTGAAGCTGAAAATTTGTTTGTTTATTGCAGTGATTTCTTTAAACCACTCTCCGTGTCTGTGTAATGAGTTTTGTTTCTTAATGTCTAGTCAACATTCTTTTTAGGAAGCCTTATCTAATAGTTGTTACGCTTATCATTTATTATAATTTTTTAATGAATTAGGTAGTTTATTGTTTCATTTTTGTTGGTAATACGAAGGTAAGGGATGATAAAGGTCAATTTTAGTGTCAAGGAATTTTAATAAAAGACACACAAGAAATGTTAGACTACATTAAAGGGAAGCAACATTTTTTTGTTGTTGTAAATTTTATTGTTTATTTTGACAACAATATTCATCTTCCATAGGATCATAGCTAGTTGTTGCGGATTTACTGTTTACTAGGTTTCAACATCCTGCTCATAGTGTTGGAAACATTTGTATCAAAGTTGCATAGGCTTATTCGACAGACTTGTTGAATTTAGATGTGGAGTCATCACATGCATATATTTCATCTTGTCAAACAAATAAATAAAAAACATTACTGGATTGTAATGGTAGGTTTCTAGACCCTTCCAATTTCAAATGCAATACAAATTGGGAAACTTCACATCCTATGTGCAATACAATGGAATCAATCTGAAGGATTTCTATTTCTCCAAAAATTACGCTATTGGTTTTTATATAGTAGTGAAAGCTCCATGTTGTTTGTAGGTTTAAAACTACAAAACATAGCTACCAAATATTTGCTTATATGTTATATCTTGATTTTCAAACTTTTGTTGGCATATTGATTGGATGAAAATTGGAAATCATTTTGGGTTTTGTATATTTCACCATTCTAAACACTTTAGCTACCCTTCTTTCTATTCATAACATTTATGTTAAACTAAAGAATGCCAGAATCATATAATCTAGTAGACTCTAAATTTCTTAATAAGGAATTATAGAGTAGAGTGTGCATATCACATTATAGACTCTGAAAAATTATTTATGGTTGGAATCCAAAACTGACATATTATACCTACTTGACCAATGAAATATGTTGTCAAAGTAGAGATGACCTCAATTCAATAACATTCAACTGGTTGGTTCTCATGAACATAACACTATTTATACTTGGTATGGTGTTAGATTATATCCAAGAGAGACTTGTCTGAAAGTCACCTGTCTCATTTTAGAAGTGTTTGTGAATTAAATTTTGTCATTTTATGGAGTGCGATCTGAAATATTGTTACAAAAAGCTTGCATAGAGCTTTCTATCAGAAACTTGCTAATTTAGTGTAATGGTCTACAAAAATATTATGTTGTTAGTTGATTTTATCTTATATTTTATATGGACAAATTAATGACGAGTATAATATTCTTTGTATCAATGATAGTCATCTTGCAAACTAATAATTGTTGTATCATGTTAAATATTTAGTTTTTCATATTCTTCTCATTCTTCTATACCAACCTAGCTAAATTGTTTGGATTATAATATATTTTATAGTTGTCTTTGTAACCTTCCATACCTTTTTTGGAGATGAAAATTAATGGAGGCTTGAAGAATTAAATTTTTTTCAAATTGTGATATGGTAAAATTTGATGTTATCCTAGTTTAGAGTTTTCTTCATTTATGGTAGGATAAGCTTATTTATGGTTCTCGTATTAGAAACCAATCGTTAATATTTTTATTATGACTATTTTAATATCAAATCAAAAAGAATTAGGCTAAAATATAACACTGAGTCAATATTTCATTCAATTAAGGTTTTCCATTCAATTAAGGATTTCCATGTCAATATTTCATTCAATTAAGGATTTCATTCAATGGCATATTAAATTAAGGATATCTCATACCTCATACATTTCATTCATGTCATTGATCTTCTTCTTCATCGAACTCACCACCACCACCACCACCACCACCACCACCACCATCAGCAAGAACAACATCATCATTTAGGTCTTCTTCTTCGGGAACATTTCCATCATGAATATCATCGACTAACTATCGATTGTGATCATCATCTATATCATCTTCTACTTCTTTGGTATCTTCTTCTTCAGTCACATTACACTTTACTGACATTCCTCTTGGATAATGTCTAACAACAAATGACCAACCTAATTTATTTTTAACCTCTAAGTAAATTACCTGCTCACATTGGCTTGGAAGAACATAGGGCTCATCTCCAACAAGCTCAAAGGACCTTGTATTAACCATTATAAATCCATTATCATGTTCAATAATAGTTCTATCAGGATCATTTTGATTCAGTCATAGCCTATACCATTTGATGACAAATAGAAATTATTTGAAGGAATTCAAGTCACACTCAAGTGTATCATCCAAAATGCCATAGTATCAATTTTGAGAGTCTTGAGGATGTATGCCATTTCTAGATGAAATATTAATCACCTCAAAGACTGCAGTTATCCCATAATCATAATTTTTCTTCGTTTCATCCAAATTTTTGATGCAAAATTTATGACCATTGTAGCACATAAATTTTTGGTGTTTGACTCGCAATATGTCAAACATGTAAAAAATATTGCATCGCGAGTTGATAAACATATGGTTGATTAATAGATTTTTACGTACCTCTGTATTTCTTAAACCATTTTCTAAATCAATTCACATTGGTGTAACGTTATAATCTCCATTATGAGCTTCTATAACCAATGAAGCCACACCTTCCCATATTAATAAGCGACAAGAATGCTGACATCGTTCAATCCTTACCATCATCCAATCAAGATTGTTTGCAATATACAAATATAGTGCATCCCACTCTCGACCAACTATACAACAAATAAATAGAATTACAACTGACTTATATTGAAGATTAATAATTAATTAAATACAATAACATATTATAATTACCTCTCACTTTCCATAATCTACCTTTCCCCATCAAGTACCCCTCTTCAAATTTGTTAAAAGGGTTGGGATCCCAAATGCGATCTACATGGATCTTTGCTGCAAACTTAGGAAGATATTCAATATTGTACACCATAGTCTGGTATACCAAATATCCCTCCACCATAAAACCCTTAGGATTTTCTTCTTGTCGAACCAAAGCATTCAAAAATTTCAAGTGCCTCTCAACCATATACATTGACCTAGTGTGTACAGGTCCACATAATCCAATCTCCTCATCTTGGTGTATGAGCCAGTGTTCTTGTGCATTGAAAAAATTTGAAGGTAGACACTTTTTTATTTCACACATTAGATGAAGAATTTTTCTCTTCCAATATTTTATATCTTCTTTATAGATTTCTTTAGATGACAACCATCTACAAGAGATTCAAGACACAATAATATATAAATGAGACTTTACAAAATAATATACAATAAATTACATAACAAGTAAAACATATCACAAATATAATATCTATACAACAAATCAAACAAATATCACTACTCAACTCATGTATTTTCCAAGATCATATATAACTTGCTTGACACTATTGTTGAAGTGGTGTGGGAGAGATAGAGGTAGAACGTATTGCAACAATTATAATGATCTTTTCATTATTTTCTAACATAATACAATGAAAAGTACACGAGTATACAAATATATAGTAAATACGCAAGAACATGAATTACCTTAATGAAGGTATGCCAATCATGCATTGTCATCCCTGGCCCAAATTCACTTTTCATTGATATGAGATTGTTTATGTTTGTAGAAAATCCTGTGGGAAATCAATTTTTTTATATGACTCCTTTTATAGCATTGCTTTGCTGCTCTGATAATAACCAAGGAAGGGCACTTATATCAATCTAGTTTCCATTTCTATTTGATCGAATGACATCTTTCATTGCATAATTGTATTCCTAAATGTTAGTACAAATTTTGACAATTTTTTCTTTGTCACACCTTCCATCCAATATTTTCCATAATATCATTGTTATATTATTTCTAATGTGCATAGAATCAAAAAAATTTATGATTTGAAGCTTATCCTAGTAGGGCAACCTACTAAGTTTTCTAGGATAAATTTTTTTCCTTTAGAAGGTGGTCATTAATGCCTTGACGACCTTCACGATCATCAATTACATCATCAATAAACAAAACATAATATCAAAATATAAATTACAAACATAAATTATTAGATGGAATGAAATTACCTCCATGATTTATTCTATTATTCCAACTTCCATAGGAGAGGTGTCAGTCTTCGTGGATTTGATGTAGTCTCTTCTTTCCCATTGAAAATATGTTTTTTGGTAATTCAATATTTATGATTTCTATGGAGGAAGTGCCTATACTCATTGAACACCTTCTTTACTAAACTTTTTAAATGACGAGATTTACTCTTTGGACCACAAACATAACATGTAAATTTTCCCTTTGTTTGAATACCTACAAGATCATGTATAATTGGATTAAATATGTTAACTTTGATAATTATAATTATGATGTGCAATTTAAACACTATAACATACCATAAAAATGTGTTAGCCCTGGGGAATCATTTATTTTCCATACAAGCATTGAAGAGAATTGAACTTGTCTTTTTCCTATGGGTCTAGATACATCATACATAGTTACACCATTCCATAAATCCATCGACTCGTCGATAAGTGACTCAATATATACATTCATATCTTTAACTTGGTACTTACCTAGTTGAATGAAAAAAATCATTACATAATTATTATGACCATTTTACAGCGGTATTTATAACTTAATGTAGATGATTATTAAATGCAGAATACCTGTAGCAATCATTTCCAACATTATGTGCTCCCTCTTTATTTACATCCATGGAGGAATGTTATTTTTGATAACAAAAATAGGCCACACTGAGTAAACAAATCTCAACTCTCCAAATGGATTGACACCATCCGCTGCCAATGAAAGCCTGAGATTAGGAGGTTCTTCTTTAAAGTGTGGCCAGTTTTTCTCTATGTCCTTAAATACAAAACCATTTGCATACATTTTCATAATGTCATATTGACTTTTATTGCATGCATAATAATCTATAAATTGTGCCAAGCTAGTGCACCTAAATACTTATTGTGGACGTGGAATAATGTAAATATAATGAAGAACCTTGAGAGGTACCTTTTTTGTTATTTGATCTGTTTGATATCTACTGATTTGACATTCAAGGCATTCTGTTGCAAATTCATGTTGTTTACGATATATAATATGATCATTGGGACATGCATTTATCGTTTGATACTCCATTCCAATATCTTTCATTATGGCAGATAATTCTCAGTATGAGTGAAGGTAGAATGTTTGATGGTGGTAAAAAAACTCACCTATCAATCTACAACAAAAAAATAATTTTTTAATATAAAGAATATTAATGGTAAATGATTCACCCTTTATTAACTATAATGAAATCACAACTAAAATGGATGAAAAATATGACATACCTTAACATACATGAGATTTTTATGTTGGATAAACCATTCATAACCTTCAAGTTCATCAACAATAATACAACATAGATAAGAGTTATTTAGGAGCATTCATAAAGGGGCTTGTATGCCTTCTCAAGTAGAGGTATATCACGAACAACATCAAGGTCATCTTGATCATAATGATCAGCTGCACCAATACCATCATCTTCAATTATGTTTTATGGAACATGATCAGTGTTGGTCCCACCAAGAGGGGAGGGGGGGGGGGTGAATTAGACAAATGAAAACTTAAACTCTTAAAACTGAACTCACTGATCCACTTGGTAAATATTGAACACATTAAATAACCAATTCACCAAATAATATAAGAAAAATTCAATCATTCAAACTTAGCAACATCAGATATAACTCATTGACACATGAATTAACTTAGTTGACACCAGATTTAACGAGGAAACCCAATTTGGGAAAAAACTCTATGGGAATTATAACCCACAATAAAAATGTACCCTTCTAAAGTATGCTCAATTAAGAACTTATCTTGTTAAAGATTACAAACACATTTTCTAAATGTCACACTGTTAGGGGATTTACCTCAGATTTGTTAATATCTTCACCCTGTTAGGAGTGGCCTTATTAGAGGTCTTTAAACACTCTTTTGGAATGTCACATAAGTCTAGGTTTTACAAATAGCATGGTTAAATCCACTTGGTTAAGAGATTTCTCTGTTACAAATATTAATATGCAATAATAAAACTTGATCTGTAAACATAGAAACTCACTATGCTTGGATCAGATCCTTTATGCTCAATTGAATATTGGAATCTTATACTCCATCTATCTCTTTCTCACACTATAGATTATTCAATCTATCTTTCTTTATTCTGCTCAGTAAATGTTGTTCTTCAGCTTCTTTCCTTCTCTATTCAATTCGCCAGTAGCCTTACACTTTGTTTAATTCTCATTCCTTATATAGACATACTTTTGCCTCTTAATTTCCTTGATTTGATTTTCCTTCCTTTGCGCTTAGTCTTTCGATCATCTTCTTCATATTTCTCAGCTTGGTAAACCATTTCACTTTTACCTCGAAACTTGTAACTTTTCTTGGAACTTTCATATTTCTGTTTAACCACTTGATCTTCGCCTTAGATCTTTATACTTAATTTTCCCATTCGTAGATCTTGTAATAAAATTCATTTAATTCATTTCCTCATCTAGATCATCATCGCTTTGCATTAAATTCAATTTCATCTTCATTTAATATCAGTATACTATACTCGGTAAAACTTGCTTTGCAACTTAGTAACTGTCTTCTTCACTGCTTGGTGCCTAACTCATTCTCAGTGCTCGGTAACTATAACTGAATCACATAACATTCTATTGACTGACTCAGCCTAGCACGGTAAAGTATCTCTTTTAGTCATAACTTAATTCATTGTAGTTCCTGACTTGATCAATCAAATGTACCAATTTGATAACATCAAATGTATAGTAGAAAACAACTATATCATTGTTACTTCATCATTGTCTGATTTGTAATTGTCACCTATTTAACTTCTCCTCTTAAGATATGGTAACACAATAAAAATCAATTAATCAACTGATTGACATCAAATGACAAAACAACAACTGATCTAACCATTTCTACAATCATGATACTCGGTATCACTCAGTCTTCATCATCTCGATCAGATATTCATCAAATAAATTAACAATCTCCCTCTTTGGCATTGATAGAAACCATTATAATAGTGTTATAGCAATTGATGATGGTAGCTCTCAAATACATAACTATACTTCCTCTGAGTTGATAGTTTTGTTTCTACTTTGATATTTCTAATCTGAATCTCCCTCTTGGATAAATATTCTATTTCTATAACATACATTCTGAATCTCCTTCATGAGTAAATATTAGCAATTCATTCTTGCTCAATATCTCTCTATGGATAAATACCATCAATTCGTTATTCTTCTTGTTTGACAACAATGCCAAAAAGTCATACTCCTAAAAACTTATTCTAGTAGTGGATTATACCTGTCATGTACACATAAACATTACATACAAAAATCTTTTCACAACTTCAGGAATCACCTAAAGTGTGTCATACTAACATCAATTCAGAAATAGATATTCTAATGAAATATAGAATTGATGCAGCATGCCTCGTGCTCTTTAGTGAACATTGGATAGGGGAAGAACCCCTAATTTGCCTCTTAGATACTCAAAAGCATCTTTAGGTAGTGTCTTTGTAAATATATCAGCCAATTATTCCTTTGAATTCACATATTCCAATTTCACTTTCTTATCTTGAACTTTCTCTCTCAAGTAGTGATACTTGATAGAAATGTGCTTGGTCTTGGAATACATAACTGGGTTCTTTGATATGTTAATAGCACTTGTATTATCACAAAAAATATTAACCTAATATGTGATCTCTTCTTGCATACCTTCAAGTAATTGCTTAATCCATACTATGTTTTCACAATTCATAACAACAACAACATATTTAGCCTCTACAGTAGACTGTGAAATACAACTTTATTTCTTGCTCAACCATGTAACCAATCTTTCACCTAGAAAGAATGCGCCTCCACTAGTACTTTTTATCTCATCAACATTTCCAGCCCAATCTACATCATTGTATACTTGCAGATAAAAAGTACCACCTTTCTTATATTGTAAACCAAACTCTTTTGTGCCTTTCAGGTATCTCAAAATTCTTTTTACTGTAGACATATGTGTTTCCTTCGGATTAGAAGAAAATCTTGCAAAAATTCCAACAATGTGTGCTATATCAGGTTTGCTGTGAACAACATACTACAATTTACCAATCATGGATAAGTAAAGAGTATTATCAACCTCTTGTGTTGATGAATTATCAATATCAGTTAATGTATTGTCATTGATGTCAACTTATTTGAGTGTTATTATGGTGGAAAACATTTTTTATATATTGAAGATCTGGAAAAAATAATGTTTATGTGGTTGGAAAATGAAGAGTTCTATATACACCGAGTGACAAAGAACACTGAGTAAAATCCAGTGTATAACGAGCACTAATATTAACCAAGCAAGTGTTTGCTGACACAACTGTTGATTAAAGCAATTTAATTATAACCGAGGCCGACTTGGATGCTTAGATGGAAATTGATGATTTTAAGGTAAAAGATAAAGTTTTTTATTTGATCAAATTATTATTAAAATTCAATGAAGATCAGATGAAAGATATTGAAACATGTTTTTAACACAAGTGCCGAAGATAGATCAAGCAGGAAAATTAATGATGGAGATTAAGTGGCAAGATTTGAAGGATGAAAATTAAATGCTACATGATGTCTATATAAGAGACAAGAGATTCATTTGTGAATTATGTACACAGATGCTGAAGCATACATGCGAATTTATGCATGACTGATCAAACTGGTTAAAGACATAACCAAGTGTATTTCTGCAGACATCGCCGAGCAAACAGAGGATAACCAAGAAAAACAAAGATGAAGAATGAAATGAATTGAAGTGAAAAAAATTGATCAGAGGTATTATGTACTTAGAATAGATCTGAATATTTGAAAATAAGAGTTGTATTTGAATCAGATCATTACTGTATTAGTTTAACCATTGTTATAGATAAATCTCTTAACTGAGTAGGACAGTGAGTCCTTATTATAACATTCAGAGAATGTTGATTGTTTTCTTGTTGACCCCATAGTGAATGCATGGTCAAGAGAGAACTGTTAGTGTTAAATCCTCTAACCATGTTACATTTAACAGTGTGCATTGTAACCTTTAACAGGGTTGGCTCCTCATCGAGCTCACCTCAGAAGAGTGAAAATATTTTGGGTTATCGGTCCCAGGTGGTTTTTCCCTTAGCAAGGTTTCCATGTTAAAAATCTGTGTCAATGTGCATGAATGTTGTGGATTATTATTTTACTTTACACTTTACTTTATTGACCTAGATCGGTAATCACAGTATTAATTTACTGATACTCGGTAAACACTATTGATGAAAGTTTAAGTTTACAAAATACATTTTCACCTATTTGAATTATATGATTAAATTTGTTTTGATATACATCTAGAGAAATTTGGGACTATAGGATAATTTGTGAGGAAAATGATTCTAGTTGATTCACCCACCCTCTTAGTTATTCTAACAATTGGTATTAGAGCAGTAGTTCTTATTAGTGCAGGAGTGCTTATCAAAAAGTTTTAAAGGACTTGAGCTAAAGATCACAAGATGTATAAGAGAGACACACCTAAGATGAATAGGGAGAATTTCTCAACATGGAAAAGTAGAATGAGATTATACCTATCTGGAATTGCAAGCAACATTGAAGATTTTCTAAACAATGAATTCATTCTACCTACTAGAGAATTGACAATAAATCAGTTGAAAGAAAAACATGAAAATAACCTTATTATGGTGGAGATGGCTTCTTCACTTATAGATTTATAATTTGAAGACATCAAGACATGTACAACTACCAAGCAGATGTGGGATTGACTTACAAAATTTTATGGAGGATATGTGAATGTACTTAGAGCAAAAGCTGAGAGCCTTCATGGAAAGTTTGATGACATGAGAATGAAGGAAAAAACATCACACAATATAGTAACCGAATTAAAGAAGTTGTGAGTGCTATTCAAGGATCTGGTAGAACCATTGATGAAGACACAATTGTGAGTAAGATTATTAGAACTCTATTTCCTATATATCCTATAAGAGTCTCTGCAATTCATGAAATGAGAGCTGCACCTGGAAATAACATTACTATTGATAGTCTTGTTAGAATATTGATTTCTTTTGAGCTGAATAACTTTGACAATAGTATTGTACCATCTATGGAATCTACATTTATGTCTACTTTGAAAATTGGTAAATTTAGTAGAAAACACATAATCATAAATAAAAGTGACAGTGATAGTGATGACAAGGAACTTGATGAACTTGAAGCTTTAATGGTTAGAAGATTGCACAGAGGTAAAGGAAGATATAAAGGTAAACTACCATTGATATGATTTAACTGTAAAGAGATTGGCCATTTTTTTGCAAGATGCCCTAACAAAAAATATGATGATAGAAATGATAGATCTAATGATAGAAAGGATGTGTGAGACTTCAGAAAAAACTGACAGTATGACGAAAGAGATAACAAAGATTACAAAGATAAAGGTAAGAAAGCTTGTTACATTGCTGAAGATAAAGTTGATAACAATGGTACTGACAACGATGAATATATTGAGACAATGTTTGTGGCACTTAAAGATGTGATTCAGAGGAAGATGAGAGATATGTAGAGACAACAATTATTTCTAAAGTTAGTAAACATGATATTTGGGTTATTGATAGTGGTTGTACACATCACATGACTGGTGATAAAGGAAAATTTGAATTTCTTGAACATTATGATAGAGGATCAGTAAGAATAGGAAATGATACACCATGTCAAGTAAAAGGAAAAAGGTACTATTAAGCTGAACAATCAAATCAAATATGAAAATTATTATTGGGTAAAAGGACTTAACTAAAATCTGTTGAGTGTTTCACAGTTGAATAACATAGGTCACTGAGTCGCATTTGAGAACATAAAAGAAAGAATCTATGATGGGAAAGGAAAATTGATCGATGCTAGTGAACAATCTAAAGGTAACCTATTCTATCTTGACACACTTGAAACTACTTGTTTATTGGAAAATAATGAATATATATGGCTATTACATAAAATACTTTGTCATGTAAATTTTGAAAACATGGTTAAGATTAGTAGAAAAAGAAAAAGTTAGAGGCTTACCGAACTTAACTAAACCAAACCATATAATGTGCAAAAATTGTCAAATGGGTAAGATGTCAAAATCTAGTTTCAAGAGTAAGAATTACTCATATAATGAAATTTTGGAGTTAGTTCATACAGACTTATGTGGATCAATGAGAACACAAAGCTATTTTGAGGACAGGTATTTTATTTTATTTGTTGATGACTACTCTAGGATGATGACTCTAATGTTTCTAAGAGAGAAATCTGAAGCATTTATGATGTTTAAGTGGTACAAAGAAAAAGTGGAAAAAGAAACTGGTAAAGATATGAAGTGTTTGATATCTGATAGAGGAGGTGAATTTATATCTGATGAGTTCACTAACTTTTGTAATGAGAATGGAATCAAAAGATAGGTTTCTGCACTGAGGACACCACAATAGAACGATATTGCTGAAAGAAGGAACAGATAAATTGTTGATTGTGCCAGAACATTGATGATTGAAAAGCAAGTTGCACAAACATACTGGAGAGAGGAAGTTAGCACAACAGTCTATGCACTTAACCAAGTACAATTGAAGAAAGATTCAAACAAAACACCTTATGAGCTATGGTATGGTAATAATCCCAATGTGATCTATTTTAGAATATTTGGAAGCTGTTGATACATTTTGAAAGATGATCAAAATAGAAAATTTGATTCAAAAAGTGATGAAGGAATATTTCTTGGATATTCTACTAAGAGTAAAGCTTACAAATGTTTGAACAATACAACTAACAAAATCATTGAGAGTGCAAATGTGAAAGTTGATGAATTTGCTGAGTTAAATGATGAAGACAACATGAAAGAACCATAAGACTATAGTAGATTTGTTAACTGGGAAGAACTTGATACAACACTAACACCAAAGCCTAGTGTTATCGTGTAACAGGGTAATATTACCAGGCATAAGCTAATGTCACCAAGTAATAGACATCACAAACCGAGAATCAGGAAAATGCTGAAACAAAAGATCATGAACTAGAAGAGAATGAAGATACAAAAGAAGAAAATGAAGAACAAAGAGCTGAACCTATACTTGCTAGATATGTTAGAAGACACCATCCATGAGATCATATCATTAGAGATAAAACAACAAGCATACTGACAAGAAGTAAGTTCAGAGATGACACTTGTTTAATTTGTGAATTTGAGCCTAAGAATGTTAGAGAAGCATTAGAAAATGAAGAATGGTTTAATGCTATGCATGAGGAAATTGAGCAGATACAGAAAAATAAGACATGGAATTTAGTACCAAGATCGAAAGACAAAAATGTCATTGGCACCAAATGGATTTTTAGAAACAAACTGAATGAAGATGGGAATGTAATCAGGAATAAAGCAAGATTAGTTTGCAAAGGGTATGCACAAGAAGAAGGAATTGACTATGGAGAAACTTTTACACCCATTTCTAGACTTGAAGCAGTAAGGATACTACTTGCATACGCTGCATATAAAGGATTCAAGGTATATCAGATGGACGTGAAATCTGCATTTTTGAATGGAATACTGGAAGAAGAGGTATACATTGAACAAATTGAAGGATTTTTTGGTACTGATCAGACACACATGGTATGTAAGTTACACAAAGATTTATATGGTCTAAAGCAAGCACCAAGAACATGGTATGAAAGAATACATTATTATCTAATAAGTATTGGATTTATTAGAACAAGTGACAAGAAAAATTTGTATTTAAAAGGAGTAAATGATGATAAAACACTTATTTCTGAGATATTTTTTAATGATATAATATTTGGACGCAATGATAACTTATGCACTTCATTTGCTGATGAAATGAGGAAAGAATTTTAGATGTCGATGTTTGGTCAGATCAATTTTTTTCTAGGATTGCAAATTTTATAAAAAACTATAGGTATCTACATCACTCAATAAAATACATCAAGGAAGTACTAAAGACATTCAAAATGTAAGAATCAAAATCAGTTAGAAGACCTATGGTGACAGGATGCAAACTGACAAAAGAGGACAAGACACCTGAGGTAAACCAAACCTTGTACAGATCTATAATTGGTAAATTGACATATGTTGTACACACAAAACCATACATAACACATGCAATGGGAATAGTTGCAAGATTTTTTGCTAACCCTAGAGAGTCACATATGACAGCTGTTAAAAGAATTTTTAGATATTTGAAGAATACTGAGGATTATGGACTTTGGTATAAAAGAGAAGGAAAATTTGAATTGAAAGTATATACAGATGCTGATTGGGATGGAAATATAGATGACAGAAAGAGAACTACTGGTCGAGCATTCTTTATTGGAAAAAGACTAGTTACTTGGATTAGCAAGAAGCAAGGATGCATATCACAGTCAACTGCAGAAGAAAAGTATGTTGCTTCTACTGCAAATTGTTCTAACATAGTATGGATAAAGCAATTGTTGAAAGGAATAAATGAAGAGATCACTAACCTAGTGATGGTTTATTGTGATAACACAAGTGCTATAAATATTTCACACAGCCCTATGATGCATGCAAAGACAAAGAACATTTCTATAAAATATCACTACTTGAGGGAACAAGTACAGGACAAACAAGTAATACTAGAATATGTACAATCAAAATAACAGCTTGTAGACATATTCACAAAACCCTTATCAAAGGATACATTTGAGTACTTGAGAGGTAGACTAGGAATCCGTCCCTTGTGTATTGGTAACTAATCAGATTAGGAGGTTGCATCAACCTACATGAAATCAGAATATCAATCACGTTGATGCAAAATATGAAATGGACCGAAATAGATATATCAGTACACAGAAAGGTACTTACTACACCGAGAATCAAAGATATTTCATTTGGCTATTGAAGATCTTTATATTTGTTTTTGGCATTGTTGTCAAAGGGAGAGAAAATGATCAATGAAATATATATTCATCAAAGGGAGAGCGTTTCATGAAATACAAAGGGAAATATCTATCCACTAAAGGGAGAAAAGAGAAAGGGAGAGACATATCTAATCTACAGAGATATTCAAGAGCTGAAAAGACAAAACTAGAGGGAGAGTCTGCATATTGCATATTTTTTTTATAATGACACACTTTATATTCAAGCTGGGGAGAGCGACAGAATTGTTACAATTTTCAAACAAAAGTTTGGTATTTGTTGTATGGCATTATATATTGCATATTCCATATTTTTTTGCCATCAATGCCAAAGGGAGAGATTGATGAACTATAACTGTTTATATGTTCGAATTCATTTGATGATATTCAACCGAGTTGTAGAAGTGATGATAAACATTATTAGTTAATGTATTTTCATTGATGTCAACTTATTTGAGTGTTATTATGGTGGAAAAAAATTGTTACATATTGAAGATCTAGAACAAAAAATGCTTATATGGTTGGAAAATGAAGAGTATCATATACATTGAGTGACAGAGAACACCAAGTAAAATCCAAAGTATACTGAGCACTAGTATTAACTGAACAAGGGTTTGCCGACACAACTGTTGATTAAAGAAATTTAATTATAACCGAGGCTAACTTGGATGCTTAGCTAACAATTGATGATTTCAAGGTAAAAGATAAAGTTTGTTATTTGATCAAATGCTTATTATAATTCAATGAAGATTGGACGATATAGATTGGACGACATAGATTGAAACATGTTTTTAACACAAGTTCCGAAGATAGATCAAGTGGGAAAATGAATGATGGGGATTAAGCGACAATATTTGAAGGATGAAAATTAAATGCTACATGATGTCTATATAAGAGACAAGAGATTCATTTGTGAATTATGTACACATATGCTGAAGCATACATGCAAATTTATGCATGAATGATCAAACTAGTTAAGGACAGAACCGAGTGTATTTCTACAGACATCACCGAGAAAACAAAGGATAATCGAGCGGAACAAAGATGAAGAATGAAATGAACTAAAGCGAACAAAATTGATTAGAGGTATTATGTACTTAGAATAGATATGAATATCTACAAATTAGAGTTGTATTTGAATCAGAGCATTAGTGTATTAGTTTAACCATTATTACAAATAAATCTCTTAACTGAGTGGGATAGTAAGTCCTTATTATAACATTCAGAGAATGTTGATTGTTTTCTTGTTGACCCCATAGTGAATGCAAGGTCAAGAGATAACTATTAGTGTTAAATCCTCTAACTAGGCCATATTTAATAGTGTGCATTGTAACCTTTAATAGGGTTGGCTCCTCACCAAGCTCACTTCAGAACAGTGAAAATATTTTGGGTTACCGGTCCTAGGTGGTTTTTCCCTTAGTAGGGTTTCCAAATTAAAAATATATGTGTCAATGTGCATGAATGTTGTGGATTGTTATTTTACTTTACACTTTACTTTATTGACCTATATTGGTAATCACAGTATTAATTTATTGATACTCAGTAAACACTATTGATGAAAGTTTAAGTTTATAAAATGCATTTTCATCGAGTTGAATTATATGATTGAATTTGTTTTGATATACATCTGGAGAAATTTGGGATTGTAGGATAATTTGTGAGGAAACCTATTCTAACTGATTAAATCCCCCTCTCAGTTATTATAACATGTGTTTCATCCTCTTTAGATAATTTACATCCAGTAACCATCGATGTTCCAAGAGGTTTGGAATCTTCCATACCAAAAGCTTTAAGAATCTCTTTGATATACTTGGCTTGTGTAATGTAGATTCCTCCAGTAACTTGATGTATCTGTAGACCTAGAAAGAACTTAATCTCTTTGGTCATTGACATCTCAAACTCTTTTCTCATTTCATCATAAAATCCTTTACATAAAGTGTCATTGCCTCCAAATATAATATCATCAAAAAAAATTTCAGCAATCAAAACTTTATTATCACTATCACATTTCAAGTAAACATTACTGTTATCACTTGTTCTTTGAAATCCTATTTTGATTAGACAAGAGTGCAGTCTCTCATACCATGCTTAGGGTGCTTGTTTCAATCCATATAAAGCTTTATGTAACTTACATACCTTATTCTTGTTTGTGTTCTCAATGAATCCTTCAGGTTGCTCAATGTATACTTCTTCTTCAAATATCCCATTAAGAAATGCAAACTTAACATCCATCTGATACACTTTGAATCCTTTGTAATAAACATATGCTAGAAGTATTTTAAGTCCTTCTAGTCTAGCAACAGGTGCAAACGTATCTCCATAGTCAATTCCTTCTTCTTGTGCATAACCTTTGCAAACCAATCTAGCTTTATTTCTAATAACTTCTCCATGGTCATTCATTTTGTTTCTGAAAATCCATTTAGTACTAATAAAATTTTTGTCTTTAGGCCTAGGTACTAAAGTCCATCTCTTGTTCTTCTCAATTTGATCATACTCTTCTTTTACTACTTTCATCCAATCCTCATTATCTAGTGCTTCCTTAACTTTCTTCTGCTCAAATGAAGATACCAAACATGTATTGTCTCTGGCCTTGCTTCTTATCATCACTCTAGCTTCCTTATTTGCAATAATCTTGCTTGAGGAAGGGTGATTTCTCACATGCTTTGCCAAAACAGGCTCGGTAGCTCTCGGTTCTTCAATATCAACATTCAGTTGTGGAATTTCTTGTTCATCTTCCTCCTCGGTAGCTGCTCTCAGTAAAGTTTCAGGTGCATCATGTTGTACATATGCAAAATTCTCATAATCATCAGGTTCCTTCTCATTGTCTTCATAATTCCTTTTTGCAAATTCATCAATTCTTACATTTGCACTTTCCACCATTTTGTTCGTAACCTTGTTCAAACATTTGTAAGCTTTACTCTTTGTAGAATATCCTAAGAATATCCATTCATCTCCTTTTGAATCAAACTTGCCTTCTCTAGAATATTTCAGAATATAGTATTTGCTCCCAAAATTTTTAAAATAACTAACATTAGGTTTGTGATCATACCAGATTTCATAAGGTGTCTTGTTGGTACCTTTCTTCATTTGTACTCAGTTCAATTTATAAACAACATTACTCACAACTTCCCTCTAGAAGTTCTATGAATCTTATTTTTCAATCATCAGTGTCTTAGCACAATCAACAATGGATATGTTTCTTCTCTCAGCAATCCCATTCTATTGTGGTGTCCTCGGTGGTGACAATTGTCTCTTGATTCTATTCTCATTACAAAACAATGTAAACTCATCGGAAGTAAACTCACCTCCTCTGTCAAATCTCAGATATTTCAACTGTCTTCCAGTTTCTTTTTCAACTCATTCCTTATACCACTTAAACATTTGAAATGCATCATATTTTTCTTTTAAAAACATTATAGACATCATTCTAGAATAATCATCCACAAATAAAATAAAATATGTGTCTCCATAATAATTTTGAGTTCTCATCATTCCACATAAACCAGTATGAACTAAATCCAAGATTCCTTGTGTAACATAAGTCTTTCTTGCAAAACCAGATTTAGTCATCTTACCCATTTGACATTCTCTACACATAGCATTCTTTGGTTTTTCAAGTCTTGGTAGTCCTCTTACTCTATTCTTCTTACTCACTTTGATTAAGTTGTCAAAATTAACATGACAAAGCCTTTTGTGCCATAACCAAACATCTTCAACTTTATAAAATAGGCAACTCTCCATAGAAGTATCAAGATAAAGTAGATTACCTTTATATTGTTCTCCAGTAGAAATCAAATTTCTCTTCTCATCAAATACTTTCACTCTTCCATATTGAAATTCCAGTCAGTGACCTATATTGTTTAGCTGTGTAACACTCAACAGATTATACTTTAATCCTTCAACCCAATAAAAATCATCATGTCTTGTGTTATTCAGTAGAATTATAGATCATTTTCCTTTCATAGGATATGGAGCATCATTACCAAATCTAACATAGCCTCCATCATGATTTTCCAAGGAAATAAACTTAAGTGTGTCGCCAGTCATGTGATGTGAAAAACCAGTATCTATAATCCATGTTTCATTCTTACCTACTTGTCACATTAGGGATCTAGGTTCTTCTTAATTAGAATCATCTTTTATAGCAACATAACCAAATTATTTCTCCTTCTTACTCTCAAGAGAATCATTATCACTTAGTCCTTCATTAACAATATAAAAAGATTTCTTACCTTTTTTTTGTAGTCTCTGTATCTCCTCAATCTATTTTCTCTTTTGTCCTTATCTCTTTTATCTTTCTTTTCCTCTTTATCATTCCCTGGAAAATTAGATATAAAGTGACCAACTTTATCACAATTAATACATTTCAAGGTTAACTTACCTCAGTATTTCCTTTGCCTCTTTATAACCTTATAGCCAACAAAGCTTCAAATTCTCTTTCATTCTCATCACATACATTAAATAACTCTTCAATTCCTTCAGTGAAACCATAAAATTTCTCACTAGCACTGCTCAAGTAAAACTATCTCTAGCAGAAACTTCCCTAGCCTTTCCAATATTTAAAGTAGACTTAAATGCATATTCAACCTTAGAAGTAGCAGGCACACTATTGCCAAAATCATTTAGCTCAAATCTAGTTAACTTACCAATAGTAGCATCTAGTGAAACATTCATATGGGGTATAGATCTCAGTTCTTGTATAATAGATACATGAATAACATAACTTGGTAGTAGAGTTCTCAACATTTTTCTTGTAACATCATCCTCTGTTATGATACCACTAGCTCCTCTGATAGAATTAACAGTCTCCTTAAGTCTTGTATTGTACTGAATTATGTTCTCTCTTTCCTTCATCCTCATAGAGTCTAATTTTCCTCTCAAGCTTTCTACTTTAGCCTTCTAAACATGCTGATATCCACCATAGGTCAAAACAATCTTATCCTACATCTGTTTCACAGTAGTACAACCATCAAGCTCATCATATTCCCGGTTGATAAGTGTAGAAGCAATCTCAATCATGACTTGTGTGTGTTCTTGTTTATGTATTTTCTCACTGATAGTCAAAGGTGTAGTAGTCAGTGCTACATATTAATTCTCAATATAGTAAAGTGCATACTCTCCTACTACTGACACATGCAACCTCATTCTACTTTTCCATGTAGAGAAATGATCCCTATTTAGCTTTGGTGCTTCCGTCTTATACATCTTTAGATCTTAACTCAAGTACTTTAAACTTATCACTTCAGAGTAACAAATCTCTGCTACTAATTGTTGGTCCCACTAAGAGGGGGGGGGTGAATCAGACAAATCAAAACTTAAACTCTTAAAACTGAACTCACTGATTCACCCGATAAATACTTAACACAGTAAATAACCAATTCACCAACTAATATAAACAAAAATCAATCATTCAAACTTAACAACATCAGATATAACTCATTGACACGTGATTTAACTTGGTTGACACTAGATTTAATGAGGAAACCCAAGTTGGGAAAAACCTCTATGGGAATTGTAACCCACAATAAAAATGTACCCTTCTGAAGTATGCTTAGTTAAGAACTTATCCTGTTAAAGATTACAAACACATTTTATAAATGTGACCTTGTTAGGGGATTTACCTCAAATATGTTAAGATCTTCACCATGTTAGGAGTGGTCTTGTTAGAGGTCTTTAAAAACTCTTTTGGAATGTCACCTAAGTCTAGGTTTTACAAATAGGATGATTAAATCCACTTGGCTAAGAGATTTCTCTGTTACAAATATTTATAAGAAACAATAAAATTTGATCTGTAAAAAAACAACTCACTACGCTTGGAGCATATCCTTTATTCTCAATTGAATACTAGCATATCATACTCCATCTATCTCTTTCTCAGACTGCAGATTCTTCAATATGTCTTTCTTTGTTCTTCTCGGTAAATGTTGTTCTTTAACTTCTTTCCTTCTTTGTTCAATTTTCCAGTAGCTTTACACTTTGTTTAATTCTCATACCTTATATAGACATAATTTTCCTCTTAATCTCCTTGATTTTATTTTCCTTCCTTTGCACTCAGTTGTTAGATCATCTTCTTCAGATTTCTCAACTCAGTAAACCATTTCACTTTTACCTCAGAACTTGTAACTTTTCTTGGAACTTTCATATTTATGTTTAACTTCTTGGTCTTTTCCTTAGATCTTTATATTGAATTTTCCCATTCGTAGATCTTGTAAAAAACTTCATTTAATTCATTTCCTCATCTAGCTCATCATCACTTTGCATTAAATTAAATTTCATCATCATTTAATATCAGTATACTGTACTCAGTAAAACTTGCTTTGCAACTTGGTAATTGTCTTCTTCACCACTCGGTTACTAACTCATTCTTGGGGCTCGGTGCTCAGTAAATGTAACCGACTCACATAAAATTCTACTGACTGACTTAGTCTAGCTTAGTAAAGTATCTCTTCAGTCATAACTTAATTCATTGTAGTTCGTGACTTGATCAATCAAATGTACCAATTTGATAACATCAAATGTATAGTAGAAAACAACTATATCATCATTAATTCATCATTGTATGATATGTATTTTTCACCCATTTAAATTCTCCTCTTAAGATATGGTAACACAATAAAAATTAATTAATCAATTTCTTGACATCAAATGACAAAACAACTGATCTAACCATTTCTACAATCATGATACTTGGTATCACCTGGTCTTCATCATCTCCATCAGATATTCATTAGTTAATCAACATATCAGTTGTGCCAATACAATCATCTTCAATTGTGTTTTTTGGTGCATGATTATCTTCTTCCATGGGATCATTATATTCAACTTTGATATTCACACCTCCATGTTCCTCCACTTGGAAATCCTCATTCTCTGGGTTGTCATGGTCCATAACATGTACCCTGTTGAGTTCGACCTATATGAAAATCATGAGAATAAATAAACCATGATCGTGATCTCATGATCAAGTGATTTCTTATGTATATAAATTTTCAAAATAATATAATGAACAACTTACAAATTGACAGTAATCATGCCCCCCTTCCATGTGACTATGCTGCCTACAATGTTTCTCAGCTATTCTGATTAGAAGTCTTAAAGTATTTAAGCCCTTACAATTTTTGTAGGGACAATAAAATTTTCCATCACATTTTATTTTTAAGTTAGACCACAATCTAGCAAGTGTCTCCTTGTTTTGTTCTTCTTTGATATTATTTGACATGGTATTTATTCACAACCAAAAAAAATGGGCTATATATGAAAACTTTGGGGTATGTAAGAAAAAAAACATCGCAAGTATGTTGGAATTCTTCTACAAACTAGTTATATAGAACTTGAAATGTTAGTTATGAAATGATGTTTCAGTATAATATACCAAGTTGAAATACTTGTACATAGAAAAATTGCAAAATAAACCAAGGCAATTGAACATTCAACATAGTAACATCTTATTATAGGCAAATATTGTTCATGTTGGTGAGCGTGTATATGACATTAATATTGTGGTTGACCAAATAAGAGAGGAAGTAGCAAAGAAGGGATATATGTGCAACATCAATTGCCTTGAAGATCTTTCAAGGTTAATATTTAGGAGAGGGAAAGTAGCCAATAACATCTAATGTCTTAAGAAGAAATCATTAGAGGGAAGATTATATGAAGTATATTTTAGATGTACACCAAGGCATCATAGAAGAAGACTAAGGCATTATATAAAAAAAATTGATGCTAAAATATTATTAAGACCAAGTTACATAGAATGTAAACAAACCTATAATTCATTGGAGGTCATAGAATGTCATAGAGAAAACAAAGTTACATTGTTGTTTAGAATATTTTAATATAAGAAGAAATGAAAGGAAAATACTAAAATAGATGCCATGTAAGGATACTTATCATGAAAATTGTAGCCTTATATTCACCAAAATTAAGAACAAAAATCCTGTAGTATGAGGAAAATGTCAACCTGCAATCACTCACAATAAGAAACCATTAGAGGGTTAGCATCTAAATTCAAAGTGAGATAAAATGAAGCAAAACAAAGTAAAATATCCTCATATCATTGGATATAACCAAAAAAAGTTGCACCCAAGAGAGTTGTTTGACTTTCTCTTTTGGATGGGATGTGGGTGTGCTCTCTCAAACACACAAATACAAGTGGATCCCCAATACAATGCAATATTGATAAGCACGAAGAGAGATTCAAGAGCTAGTATGAAGAACTAGTCTCAAATCTTCTTCAAGATGATAGATAAAACTATGAAATGAAATGCATATGCAAGAAACTATGATTCATTTACCGAATTGAAGCCTAGCATGTGATTTCTAAGTGATTTAAGCTAAAGACTAAGAGTATGAAAATGAGCTATGAAATTCTAAAGTAATTCTAGCATAGTAACAATGCACAATGAGAGATGAAAAATGAAGAGGAGAAGACCTTTATTTATAGAATTTTGGAGGAGAAGAAGAGGGCTCGGATGATGTGGCATCTATGTGGCATCCACATAAGAGCCACATAGGGGACACATAGGCTTAAGGGGATGGCTAATTTTGAGTCAAATATAGCATTTAATATTTAGTGGTTCAAGAATTCCAAGTGGGAGACAAACTTGTAAGAGGAATGGGTGACCTTTTTGGAGATAATTTCCCCATGTGGGTGAGCATTCCATTAGCCTTAAAAAGGTTAGGAATCACCCTTTAAGTATGATTAAAGGACAGTTAGGTAGGGAAGCATGCTTAGGAAGTGAGGTGATTGGAGTAGAGTAGGAATAGGGTAGGCTTAGGGTAGGTCTCTAGGTTGGATTAATAGGTTCCTAGCTAGGGTTTAGATTATAATTCAAATTAGATTTGAATAAATCATAGTTTAGAAGAATTAGGAATA
>MU224469.1:462088-477587 GCA_018584345.1 Thuja plicata
CTCATAAAGTCCAAAAGACAGCATGTATAAACCATAATAGATCAATGTCAACACTCAAGATATCATTCTGATGAGTCAAGTGTCAAAATGAAAGTCAAACTAGGATAGATCAGGGCAGGACCTCACAGAACACTTGGAACCTCAGTTGGAAGGGGATTGGAATAATTAAAAGGCACACTATGATATGAAGGTTGTGAGGTAGGTGGAGATACCAATGGAACACTCACATGATAAGATGAAATTAGGAGAGATGTATTCATTAAAGGAGGAGTATAAATAGGAATGCTAGGTAAAGGAACAAAAGGTCCCTCACTAGTGATAGGAGGAGTGAATCCTAGATCTTGAGCCTCTTGTGCTAAAGGTTTAACATTCAAATGAAAAATATGAGTTATACCGCGCAAGAGATTAATGCCTTGATCACTATCACGATGGAATTTCTTAAGAGCCTCTATAGCTTGGATAGAATCTTGATTATGGTTTTCTTGAATAAGCCAATTTCCCATTTTATCAAGTTCGGTTGAAAGTTTTTGTACTTGTTCAGGAGGAACTCTTAAAGCATCACCCTCATCATGAGATGAGTGAGAAGAGTTATGCTCATAGAAGGATTGGAATCATGAGTGATCAAATTTTCATCTAGGATCCTAAGGAAAGGAGAGGAAGACTTAGGATCAAAGGAACCCATAAATCTATGGCTTCTTCTAATTGGGATACTATAAGTAGGACTAGAAGTGGTAAAGCTCATACACCAATGCAATGCAAATGAACTAATTTAGGAAACACAAGATTTTGATTTTTACTTTTTGAAATGTAAATGCAAGAACATAAAAGAAAGATAATCTAATATGCATGCAAGATCTAACATAAAAGATGTAAATCTAACACCAAAAAGAAAGAGTTGTCTATCGCGGGTTCACCAAAATGTAACATATAAAATGTAACTTAACATAAGAAATATTACATTTAAAAATGCTTGTATATGAAATAGATGTATTTGAAATGTAAGGGGTAAATAAGATGCTCTCCTTTTATCCTTAGATATACAAATGAAGGATCCAAATTGATTAACCCCAAAGGAAGGATCAATATATAAATGAATCAATCATTTGGAAATAAGAGCAAAGAGGAAGATCTTAAATATCCATTTATAGATTTGAATGTGTGATAGGTTTAGAAAGATTAATAAATTTAATTGAAATGAATAGGAGAAAAGTACTAACCTTGAAATGTTGCAGATTTGAAGAATGCCATTTTCTGGGGTTTGCACTCAGTTTTTGGAAAATCTGAGACCGGATCTGGAATAGAAATGCATAGACGAACAAAACCCAGACATTTTTTTCCATTTTGACATAGTTCTGATTTTGACCCTCAAGTCAATGTCACCATTGACCCAGAATTTTTGATTTTGACCTAGGGAAAAATTGAACTAAAAAGTCTCTGACAAGAAATCTAATTTTGGATCCCAAAAGTTTTTCGAAAAGGGTAACCGAATCTGCACTTTGATATGTTGTTCCGAACCTGTACCTGAAAGAAAAATGGATTTTTTTGTTGGGGGGAGGGATTTGCCTTGGTCAAACCCTAGTTTTGGAATCAACCTCAAATTATAATTGAAATTGCATAAATATAAATGAATAAATTCACCTTTCTTGTAGAAGCCCTTGTGGTGGATTCGAATCCTTGGATCCACAAGTATGCATGCACCAAATGGATGTAGAATGTAGGATGTCTCAAATAAATTGCTTGTAGATCTTCAACACCAATCTTGAATGGATCTTGGAATAGGAAGAGGCTTGGAGGAATGTGGATGGAGAAATCTTCAACAAGAGAGCTCTATGGAGTTTGAATCCTACAATGGCCACCAATGAATCTTCTTGATGAAATGAGTGCTTGAGAAGTTATTTAATGCTTGAGAATCGATGAATGCTTCAATGGCTACTTGGCTTGCTGTAAATATTGCTCCTTAGCTTTCACTTAGTTGATGGTTATCAAATCCTTGTCTTAGATTGTAAGAGAAAATGAGAGGAGAAAGCTTCCTTATATATGAATCTAGAGTACAATATTCTAGAGAGGCCTACATAGGAGAATTAAATTCCAATTAGACCTATACCCTTAGAAGAGGACCTATATTAAATATAATTTAAGAATTGTTGCTCCGAAGACCAAAACAGCCAACCCGAAAGCGGGAATTGACTCTTTCCAAAGCCCGACATCCAAAAAACCTGGAAATATGGAATCTGGACCTTAGGTCAGAAAAGGTTGATTCTACCCTAGGTCAAGGTCGAGGTCGACCTTGACCCAACAAGGTCAACCTTGAACCTGAGGTCAAAGTCCTAGTTTGCAGTCTGGAGTGTCAGAAATAGGCTGGAAAAAGTGGGAAATGGGGTAGAATAGGGGGAAAAATCTAGATCCAAGTCAGAGACCCATTCAAGGTGCTTGACATGACCCCAAACCACTTACTAAGAAGGCTAAACTATTCTATAATGAAAGTGCTTCCATTTTTTTGACTATACAAGTACCAATCACATTTTTATTCTTAGGTCTTGGAACCAATTCCCAAGTATTGTTTTTCTTTATCTGTTCAAGTTCTTCTTTCATAGCTTTAGTCCAAGATTCATCTCTACATGCTTCATCAGTAGTCTTTGGTTCAACTTGAGAAATCAAACAGATTTCATCTCTATCTCTAGATCTATTCATCATACCTTTACTTGCATCACCAATAATTTGATCTTCATGATGGTTCTTCTTAACATACCTTGGTGTCTTCAGTGTCTTAGTAGCTTCAGTCTATTCATCTTTAATCTCATTGTCAATCATCAAAGGTTCTTCAGGTTTAGTAGTAACCTCTTTTATTTCTATAATCTGACCACAGTCATATATCCTTTCCTAAATCTAAAACTTTTCATCTATCCTCACATTGGCACTTTCAATAAACTTTCTCAATCTCAGATTGAAACATTTATATGCTTTAATCTTAGTGGAATAACCAAGAAAAATTTCTTCATCACTTCTAGCATCAAACTTTCCTATCTCATCACCTCTCTTGATATAAAATTTACTTCTAAATATTCTAAAATATTTTATAGTATGTATATGATCAAACCATAATTCATAAGGAGTCTTACTTATACCTTCTCTACTATGAATTCTATTCAGGGTGTACACAACAGTGCCAACTGCTTCTCTCCAGTGAACATGTGACACATTTCCTCCCAGCAACATAGTCCTTGCAATATCTAATATAGTTCTATTTCTTTTCTCTGCTATCCCATTTTGTTGTGGAGTTCTAGGAGCTGATGCATGTCTGTATATTCCATGCTCTTCACAGTATGAGTTAAATAGCTCTGATGTAAACTCACCACCTCTGTCTGATCTTAAAATTTTTATCTTCAAACCAGATTCATTCTCAACTTTTTCTTTAAATAATTTGAATTCATCAAATACTTTAGATTTCTCTCTCAAGTATGTAACCCACATCATTCTAGAAAATTCATCATCAAATAGTATAAAGTACCTTTCACCACAGTATGATCTTGTTCTTGTAGGACCACATAGATCTGTATGCACCAGATCCAACTTCCCTTTTTCTGAATAAGCTTTGCTTTTAAAAGTTATTCTAATATGTTTCCCCATAATACACTCTCTACACATAGTTTTAGGTGGCTTCACAATTTTAGGTAGATCTCTTACTTCTTTTTTCATACTTGCCTTCACAATTTTGTCAAAGTTAACATGACAAAATCTTATGTGCCATAACCAACTGTCATCAACCTTCACAATAAAACAAGAAGCTTTAGATGTGTTCAATTCAAATACATTACCTCTAGATTTAGTACCAGATGGGATCAAGTCTCCTGATTTACTTATGATAGAGCATTTCCCATCAATGAATTTCAATTGATAACCCTTGTCCACTAATTGTCCAACACCCAACAGATTATGCTTAAGTCAATCAACAAGTAATACATTATCAGTGTTAGTCTTTCCATACAAATAAATAGATCCAACTCCAATAATAAGCTTAGGCGTATTTTCACCAAATATGACAACACCACCATCATGTCTTTTCAAACTCACAAACTTATTTTTATCTTGAGTCATATGATGTGAACAACCACTGTCTATAACCCATTCAGATTTCTTTTCAAAATGGGATACTAAGGATTTTTCTTCATGCATAGGTTCATCATCCTTAATAGAAATAAATCTGATTTCATCATAGTCACCATCATCATCATCAGATATACCCTCACTAGCATAATAAAATTCCTTGTCTTTTGAATATTTAGACTTGAAAAACTTAGGTTTGTGCTTCAGAACTCTTGTAGGACATCTAGATGCAAAATGACCAATCTTGTTACATGAAAAAAATTTCAAAGGTAACTTGCCTTCAAATTTACCCCTACCTCTCTTTTCTCTTCTAGAAATCAGTGCCAAAAATTCATCTATCTTTCTTTCTTCTTCCTGTATCTGTTCCCATTCATCAGCATAGGCTCCAAGTTCTTCCCTTAGGTCATTACTGCTAGTGCTTGCATTTCCAGATAATGTCTTTTTATTCTTATGCACGGTTTCCTTGAATGCTGACTCAACTTTAGGTAAAGTATCTCCCAATTCTGTGACCTCAATGTAGTTAGCTTTCCAATCAACATCTCTTTGGTGAATTTTGGTGTCAAAGGTATAATCTCCTCTATATCTTGTACTTTGGTTCTATATGCATGTGTCAAAGATCTAAGTATCTTTGCAATCACTTCTTCCTTACTATAAGTACCTCCAGAGTTTCTAATACCAGTAAACACTTTAATAATTCTCTATCCATATGCTCTAATGTTCTCATCGTATCTCATCTTCAGCGATTCCATCTCCGTCTTCCAATTTTGTAGCTTTGCCTGCTTTGTAAATTTTTCTCCTTCATACAGTTCTTCCAATCTTGTCCAAATATAATAAGCAGAATCCAAGTCTTTTACTTCAGTGAATTCTCCTTCTGAAAGTGCATTGATCAAAGCTTCCCTTGCAACCATATTACATGAAAATAACTTCTTTTGATCTTCAGTAGCCTTCTCTAATTCATCCTCAGTTTCTATCTTTTCATTCTTCTTTGTGATCATCCAGTAATCAATTCCCAGACATAGAAAATGTGTTCTCATCTTGTTCTTCCAACTATCAAAGTTTTTCAAGATCAAACTTTGGACTATCCTTCCTATAGTAAGTCATCTTCATGATCACCTCAAGCTGTTAAACTTTCTCTCTAAGGACCACAAGCTCTGATACCAATTGTTAGGAATAACAATTCACAATATAACTGAGGTGGGGGGGGGGGGGTGAATCAGTTGTAATATAGATTATTAAACTTTAAACTTTATAAACCAAATCTACAAATGTAAATGATAACATAGTAAATGTCAACACCACAACACAATACTTGTTGTTGAGGAAACCTTGTTAAAGGTAAAACCCCGGTGGGAATTAGCACCCATAAATAATGTACCGAGAGTATAGTATCCCTATTAAAATATTTATCCCTATTAGGAGATTATTACAACATTATAGTACATATTCCCTGTTAGGAGATATACCCTGTTAGGATTCAAGAGAAGTAGTAGGCTCACTACCCAGGCATACTTCCCAAAGAAGGTTAAATCCACCATCAAGGATTCACAATCTGAACAAGTGTATATAGAAAATATACAATCCAGTGAGCTGTGTGATAGCAACTGTCTTTGCTTGGTCAGTTCCAATGAAGTACTCTTCTCATAAGCTCTGCTCTACATCCAACAGTCAAACAAGCCTCGTAAATTTCACTTCTTTTATTTTTCAATCCCTATCACATCTTTTCAAAAGAAAAGATCACTCATATATACCTCTTACAATGATTCATTAGGTGGGCCAATTAATCTTTTCTAATATATAAATAATTAATCAGGTCAGCCAATTAAGGATTTCCAATATACAAATAATTATATAACCCCTTGCTAAGATACACACGGTACCTATAACAAGTAAACATCAAATATAATCCATCACTTATACTTCCAGATCCACAATCCACGCTCACAATTCCTTTTACATGCTACATGTCTGAAGTCGGCCACCAAATAGGTCTTCTCCAGAATACATGCCACAACTAACGTCACTAGTCATCAAATGATAATAGAACCCAACAAATTATTCCAACATATGTCAGATATCCACCAATAAGCTCGCTTTATCTTAAAGATCTTCGCCAGAAAGATATACCCGAAACACAGAGACCTGCTCTGTCAAGCATCACAATTACAGTCCAGAAACCAGTCTTCACCAAATCAAATGTAACATCCACACTATACAATATAAAGCCAAGTGACTTTAGGAATAAGGTAAACACACATTCTTTTGCATAAATCCAACTTTGATCATTCTAAATCATCTGTACAATGTCCGTACACTTCTGTCAGTCAAGTAACTAGTCTGTCCTCTCCACATAAATATATGTTGAAATCAGTGAAAAAACATGAATATCAACAGCATGATCAGTACCAAAAACTGATATCATCCAACAAATACCACTATACCTCTTTCTATCTCTATCTTCATAAGGACCGATTTTACATAATCTACCAATCTTTCTTTAATCTCTTTGCATAATATCTTACTTTTTCATGCATTGTCACTAAATTTTTTTTTTTCTTACTAATTCTTCCTTGCCCTTTCCTTTTGCTTGATCATGATAGAATAATCCTCAATGCCTTGTAGGAGTTTTCCACTGTCACCCTTTTCTATAAATATTTTCCTTGAAGTGACTGTTCTAGGAACTGTTACTTCATGTTTGTCATTTCTCGATCGTTTCACATGAATGTTTTTGTTATTGCATGGCCTATTAACTCCTTGTTGCATGTGAAGTCACTAATATTATTCATTTAATAAGAGAAATAATCCCATCTTTCATTTATGCTCTTTTTGATAGCGTGACTGTCCTAACACTTGACTGAGTATCATTCAAGAAAATATAGTCTTTATTTTGTCAGTGGAATTGAATTTTCATGTGCTTTTATTACTAATCAATGCATAACATTGCTGTAATGGTAAGTTCATATCTCATGGATTTTGTAGAAATTTTAAGCTCTCAAAATTAAAGAAGTGGGTGGTCTCATGAATACAATAACTTTGTCTACACTAAAAACCATTCATTTTCCCTCAATTTTTTTTTTTAAATAAAAAATTGAAAAATGTTTGAAAAATGACAGATAACATTAGGAAGCTAATAGGAAAATTTCTACCCCACCCCATTTTCACATTTTCAAATATAAAATCCTAAAATTTGGGAGCTCCAACTTTTGTGAAAAAGATTCTAAGTAATTCACAAAAAACCTTCATAGGAGCCCACCCTTAAATCAAAACCCCTCAGTGTGGTCCAAAACATTCATGGATGATTAAATTAGACTCAATCAACCTTTTAAGTGTAGTTTTATTTAGTTAAAGTACATTATGACTTTATGAATTTTAAACTCCTGGATAATAATTATGAAATGCATGACTATTATGAAGTTCATCGAAGCTATGAAAAAAATTGTTTTCTATTTGAATCAGCCTGTTATTGAGAATATTAGTGTATTATAGTTTTTTAAGTTGACCCAAAAAGCATGAAATCAACATTCATTCAGTCATCATTCACCAATATATCGAACCAACATTCATTATATTATCACTCATCAATCATCTAATCAGCAATTACTTAATCATCACTCACTAGTTTCTCAAATCATACAATAAAAGTTGTTTATTAAATCAATCAATCTTTCATACAAATATTAGTCATTCAACAAAAATACATCAATCAAGTTTGAATTGGAGAAGAATTTAGAAATAAACATTAGAATTAAGAATAATAGTCTATAATTTTAAGAGAGATAATGGGTATGCAAGTATTATCATATTTATCATAACTTTTCATCTAAGAAAATATGATTGGGAGGTGTAAAGTAAGATTAGTAAGCATCCATCAAAGTATAATGAGGGTTGATTTCTATATGAACATAAAATAGTATGGTTGGAAATATTCTAATAGATATATATCTAAACTATGGAAGCACAAACAATGCAAGTGAAATATTTGACAAAATGCCTGAAAGAGACCTAAAAATGTGAAATCATAGACAACCCACCTGAATTGTTTGATATAATTCCTTAGAGAGATTTCATGTCAAGGAATGGAATGAAAAATATATGGAGAGATATTTCAAGGAACTAACTCAATTAAGGGAGGAAGGAAAAATTGAGGACTGTGTGATAGAATTTTGGAAGCTCTCTATCATGGTTCTCAGAATAGAAAAAAAAGACTCACTTACCTATTTCTAGAGGGACTATCATAATTTATTTTAGGCATAGTGAGCACCTTGGATCCGAACACTCTCCAAGATGCAATCCTAAAATCCATTCGACTTGATACCACAAAAATGAAAGATGAAAGTTACTCTATAAACATGTCATCAAAAGATAAAACCTCAAAGAGGAAGATGGGCATAAGAGAACATTTTGTTGTAGATATGACTATGAAAATATTCAAAGGAAAAATTTATGATTCAATTGTAAGGGTAAATGGGAGCATGTCCATGCTTGTGAACAAGGAAAGTTTCAAGAGAAAAAAATGTGCTTCAAATGAAAGGATGAATGAGTGCATGGACATAATTATAATTAAAAAGACCATGAAAAGAAAAATTTGTGTTCCAAGTGCAAGGAAAAATGGGAGCCGGGACATATATGTGGAAAAAGAAGCCAAGAATCCAATATATTGGCATTATCAAAGGAGATAACATGGGAAGAAGAAAAATAAAATCCCAGCAAAAGAAAAAGTTGCGATGAAAATCTCAAAGATATCTAATTAAAGAAGAAAATACAATAAATAAGTAGTGACAACAAATTAGACAATTGGAATCAAGATAGATTAATAAGGAGCTTTGGTGTGAAGGAGAAAATTTAGTATTTGGTACACCCTTATATACTCAAGTTCTAGAAACAAATTATCCAACCAATCTCAATAGTAAAAAAATGTAATATATCAACTTAAAGTCTCTCTAAGGAACCCCTAAAGTTTGTCTAGCTAACAAAGGCAAACATCTTCATAGAAAATTGTATAAATGTATGTCATGCTTATAATCCACATCTCAATATATAATTTTTTGTTTTAACATTGAGAGATATCTATAATATTATGCAAACATTGGGACAACCTAATCAAAGCTAATTATATCACAAGATTTAGGATCTTCCCAAAATAGTTTAGGGAACTTTGCATTTAAAATATTTGGTTAAATTGTCATTGCTTGAGGATAAGCAATCTCAAGGAGGGGGGACTGTCATGCCCCTACCATGAAAAAATATGTCAATGCTCAAGAAAATCATATTATTTATAAGAATTCAAAATTTTATATAGGAGCAAATATATGTTGAGCCAGTGATTATCTTTATGACAAAGAGCAACAAGTTAACTAATGTAGCAGTTAAATAAGGTTAATAACGAGCAGTAATGATCACTTAAATGACAATAATTAAGGTTAAGGAGAAAAAATATACTATAGCGGTGATTATATTATTTTAGAAGGAAAGTAATACAAATAGAAGTGATGATTAGGAAAATGCTCATATCATGTTTTAACAGTGATTGATATATACCGATGATTAGAATATTTAAAGGTTCTTGAAGCAACAATTAATAAATGAAGAATGATAGGGATTGGTTATGAAGAAGTATCATTGAGATATTGGTTCTGAGATATTGGTGGTTAAGAAGGGTTATGACCATTTCTAAAGGGTCAGCATCCACCTTACGAATGATGCATGCTCTTGGGATTAATCAGGATAAATAAGTATCCAGACACCCTTTTGGATTCCCTTTCCAAACCCTAAAATGATTAATTGTGGGAAATGAAATCATTGATGTCTTGGTTCTTAAATTCCAAAGGTTATTGCATGATGTAACAAAATAGAATAAGATCGTTATTGATATGTATGTGGTTATGATTTTATATTTTCTCACTTATTGTGTGTACACTACCTTTTCTTGCTTTGTTCTTGGTTTTCTGCTAAAAGAAAATAGATCTTTTCATGCCTTTCCCTTTGCTTCAGTCTCTGTTGCCTATGCCTCCACAAGTGATGTCTCTCCTATGGGTAGTTCTTCAAATGTATTTGAAACCGCTAGATCAATATGTTTTTGGTCTTCATCTACTAAAGGTGCTCCAAGAACAATTTGTGCCCTCCAACGCCTCTTCTCTGACGCGTATCACTGCTCTCTGGAGTGTAACATAATGAATAGAAATCTAATTTTTTTTTAAAATTTATGCCTATGGTCATCAGAATTATGATGACCATGGGAATTGACTCTTCTATTGTTGTAATTATTACTAACACCGGCATGGATTAAAAAAATAAAAAATTTCCTTCTATAATCTGACCAAACAAAAGAAATATAATGCCCCGTCAAAAATTGTGGTGAAATGTATTAGTGACTCCATGGTATAACCTACTAGAATAGCCATGAGAGTTAAGAGAGAGGGAAAGAGAATTGATAGTCTAGAAAATTGTATTATGCTAGTCAACTCTTACCTTGAAAATATTTGCGCACAGAACGGCTTGAAAATGCTTTGCGCACATGGCGACTCAAAAATGTTTTGCACATGGTGCGGTTTGAAAATATTTTGCGCACAATATGGATAGGGGGACCAGTCTTATGAAAACCATAATCTCCATGTGGATGTCTAGGGAACAGTCTTATGGAAATTCCATATGAATCCATGTTTAGGGATTAGTCTTATGGAAAATCCATGTGAATCCAAAAAAAGTGATTAGTCTATGGATCAATGAAAAAAAAACTACATATAATAAACATAGGAGGTCGTATTTATTCCCCCCTCTTTATGATGGAATCATAAGAGACATCATAAGGAAGAGAAGCAAGGATAACTACTTCCAACAATAAGGAGATATCCTTAAAGTGACAATGTATGCCATGAACTTAGCTAAGAAAGGTGACTCTTATGAGCTAAGAAAAATAGATAATTGTGAAAGGATATTCCATGAGACACTTGAAAGGAAGAGATCTTGGCTTACAAGACATATACCTTCAAGAGGAGTTATTGGACAAAGATAACATCTTCAAGACAAAGAGGGGGAGGAGAACAAGAATGCACCCATTTAGCTCCCTATTACTAGGTAAAATAATGATTCTTGATGAAGGATGACAAAATTTGAAATGCAAAGTAAGGGAGGTTGTTTATAATGAACATAGTTTTGCAAATAAAGAAGAGGTTGTGATCAAGGATGCACACATATTGTATAAGAGAGAATGCTGAATCAAAATGAGAAATTTTTTATAAGAAAAGAATATCACATGATAAACAAATGCCATTGTACTAAGGAAAGTAGATCCTTAGAGAAGAGAGAAGAATACTAAACAAACAACCTTGTCTCCAAGTGTGAAGGAAAGACAAAATGTATAATACACCCTTAATGATGGATAGTTCATAATAGATATACACTTCCAAGCAAAAAAAGCTACGAACTAGAGAAAACTCATAATATAAAATAGACATATTATGCTAGAAAAGAGATCATATACAAAATAGGCAACAAACAACTACATATAATGTACAAGGGAGGTCATATGTATGCCCCCCTCTTTATGATGGCACCATAAGAGACATAATAAGGAAGCGAATCAAGGATACCTACTTCCAACAATAAGGAGATATCCTTAAAGTGACAATGTATACCATGAAATTAGATAAGAGTGGTGACTCTTATGAGCTAAGAAAAATATATAATTGTGAAAGGATATTCCATTTGTGGGAAGAGACCCTTGAAAGGAATAGATCTTGGCTTACAAGACATCTACCTCCAAGAGGAGTTATTGGACAAAGATAAAATCTTCAAGATAAAGAGGGGGAGGAGAACAAGAATGAACCCCTTTAGCCCATATTACCAGGTGAAATAGGGATTATTGATGAAGGATGAAAGACTTTGGAACCCAAAGTAAGGGACGTTGTTTATAATGAACATAGTTTTTCAAATAAAGAAGAGGTTGTGATCAAGGATACACACATCTTGTATAAAAGAGAATCCTGAATCAAAATGATTAATTCTTTATAAGAAAAGAATGTCGCATGATAAACAAATGCCACTGTACTAAGGAAAGTAGATCCTTAGAGAAGAGAGAAGAAGAATATACAAAAAACCTTGCCCCCCAAGTGTGAAGGAAAGACACAATACATAATACAACCTTAATGATGGCTAGTTCATAATAGATATACAATTCCAAGCAAAATAAGATACTAGATAAAACTCATAACATAAAATAGACATATTATGCTTGAAAAGACATCAAATGTAAAAAGTAATCAAGTCATCAAGGGAAGGAATGAAATTATGATATGGATGATTACTATATGATAGACAATTCCCTTTTGAGGCATAAAAAGAATTGTTAAGAAAAGATGTTAGGATATTGCATTAAACAAAGGAGCTCATCCCAAAAATAATGTACAATCATAGAATAATACAAATACATAGAAATGAAGAAAAAGAGGGAAAGAAGGATGCCACATTACAACTACTTAGTGGTCAACCCAATTATACAGGATATGCACTTCCAAGCAAGGAATAATTTTTAAGGAGGATACTAATCTCATTAAGGAGAAATATCCTAAATAACAAGCCCAAACATGAAAGGACATCATAATATAAAAGAGAGGAACAACAAAGAGATAATGGATCCTACGAAAGGAGAAGAGAAAATAAATCCAATATATGCCCTAAGTGATAGATCCTTAATAATATGTACCTTCAAGAAAGCATAAGATTGCAACTTAGGATGAAAATCCTCGTGTAAAATAACAAATCCTTGTAAGAAAGTATATCATAATATAAAAGATGCAAGATCAGAATGGATATTAGATGTATTAAAGAGAAAAAGGAAGACACATTAAGCTCACTATGTGGTTTCTCATGTATAAATGGTTTGGAATGATGAGAAAACATAAGGTTGCAATTCAGGATGTCAATATCCTTATGTAAAACAATAAATTCACGATCCTTTGCCCCTAGCTTAGAGAGAAAGAGAGATGGAATCCTATTATGATGCCCTTAGTGCACATTGTGCAAAGAATTTTTCATAATACAGAGCAACATAATAGGGAAAATAATGGCTAAGGTATTTCTCTGATACGAAGAAAATGTATAAGATCCAGTGTTAAAAGAAGAATCTATTTCTATAAACCAAATATTGAACAAATTGTCTAAACTCAATGTAATCACAAAGATAATTCCTATTAGAATAATGAAAGAAACATGAAAATTCACCATTAATATAGTTATGAGGGTTTAGATGGAATATGTAAGGAAATCTTATCCTAGAATTATGCTTTATATTTAGATAAATTTTTTTAGCCAAAGCTTCATGGTCATCATAAGGTGAAGGATCATGAGAGGGTGTGGGTAAGATAACATCAAGAGGTGGTTTTGGTTGAGAGAAAATATTAGCTTGAGGCACATGATATTCTTTAGAAGGATAAGGAGAAGCTTTAAATCCTTGATCATGTTGGATAGGCTGTGATGTAGAATATTGAGGTCTATGAGTAGGAGAAAGAGAAGTAAAAATGGTTTCTCTAGGAAGATCACCATCCTTACTATCTTTAGGTTGGGTGGACGAAGGAGGGTTATCCCTTATTTTTGGGTATTTTGATCATGAAGATCATGCAGATCATGAATAATATTTTGAGTATTTTGATCACAAATATTATCTTCCACAAGATCACCAGGAGGTAGGTTTTGAGGGATAATATTAGGTTCATTAACAAAGGCCCTTATGTCTTATATATGTTGTATGCATTTAGTTAAAATTTGAAGGATAAAAATACATGAAACATTCATAACATTTTTGAAATATGCCTTATAATGAAGAGATATATGGGTTACTCTCATTATACCATATGCAAGAATACCATGAAGGGATAAAAATGCAATGAAAGGAAAAATATTTGATTCACTCCATGTGTTTGATAAAGAGAGACAATAAGGAAGGTAATTACATAATTAATTGCACACCAATACAATTTAGAGAGTTCCATGTTAACAACACAAAATTAGATCTCAAAATAGGAATGTAAAAGGATCTACTATGATGCAAAATAAAGACAAATCAATGTATACAATATAGATCACACAAAGAAGATATAACTACTAAATTAGAAAGTATAATGCATGAAAGCGTTGGGTTAAAAATAATGTGATGTGGAAAATGGTGATCAATGGTAGACCACCAAGTATACATACATTAGAATACCAAAATCCCAACAAGGTGAATCCGATTAGCACAACCAAGAGAGTAAGGGTGCAAATTCATGATTCACTCAATGTGGGGTTTTTGGTGGTTCCTTATGATAAAGATGAAAAAGATATGTATATCTGATAAATGATGAAGCAATAGGAGGAATGGACTTACCTTTAAACTAGGAGAAGAGGAGGGAAATTTTAGATCTGGTTTTGACTGTTGCAGAACTGTCAGAATCATAAATGACTATGGATTTAGCACTCTGATACCTGTAACTTCTAACTATGAAAATCATAGATCTCAAGGAATATTTTGAACAAAGTCAACCTATTTTTGGATACTCTGATTCTAATGAAATCTATGAGAGATATGCCACTAGTTATGTAACTCCCAAAATCAAGATCTGAAACTCTAAAAATCTAATCCCACACACATAAAAGAAGGACAAGAAGGTTGTGGAGGTGGGTTTGCCTCAGTCAAACCCCTATTTAGGAATCAACCTTGAAATGAAATAAATTAAATTAAATAAATGTTGACATATAACACAGATTAGATCTAAAAAATGGAAAATATGATACCATGTAGATGCAATTATCTCTAAGTATGTGATCAAGTATGTTGATGCAATAGCTTTGACTCAACACAAAAATTAAAAGAAAATCATGTAGGACAAAACCTCATGTAGTAGATGTTGTAACTAACCACAATATTGAATTGGAGAAGAGAGAGAAGAGAAAGACTTGATGGATGAATGTATATTTTTTTCCTTGATGTCAAACTCCTTTGCTTGGCCACCAATGGGGAAAAGAGATAGATCTATCAAAGGAAATGCCTTGCATGTGTTAGCATTTTTTTCTTGACCTTGTCAAAGAAAAGGCTAATTAACGAGGATCAAACAAATCCTCCTACACTTTGAGTAGCAAAGGGCTCAGGCGGGTGTACCTGTTGGATTCACTTCTTTCAGTGAATCAGGGGATGGATTCCTGCCCATCACACTTGATATAACAATCATTCACAGCTCTTTAAACAGAAAGGAAAAATGATTTGAATAATTGATTGATGAAGAAACTACAAGACAAACCAGAGACCAGTGCCTTATCTATTGGGCAACAGAGTCAAATAGATATGCAATCCCAGAAAACTTCTAACTCCAAACTCAAAAACCCGAATGAAATGCCTTGCAAACCATTCTTCTCATTTCAATTCCTG
>MU224469.1:529468-553501 GCA_018584345.1 Thuja plicata
CTATTATAAAATAGAGAAATTTAAATAATAATATAATACTAATATTTAAATAATTATATAATACTAATGCTATTACCATCTAATATTAATATTAAAACAAATAAAATTTATAATATATAAACTAAAAGGGTTTCTTAAAGATGTTATCAGCTTTCCATCAATATAATTGCTGTCAGAATTTGAGTTCAGTAAGTAATTATTACTTATTTTCTAGTTGAGATATCTCTAAAGTCCTGATTGACATAGTGATTGAAAAACAACCATAACTTTCAAACAGTTTAACCTTTTTGAAATCCGAAACATGTGTCACATTCTATGCTTCGCCTACTATAAGAAAAAAAAAGTTTCCAATTTCATAAAGTATAGAATTAGTTAAGGTGGTCAGACATGAGAAGTTTTTTTATTTTGAATAAGTTGTAGCAGAAAATTCATAATTAATTATTTATTTGGTAAAAAATTACACCAAAATATGCGTCACATCCAGGCATGAGTACACTACTTATATTTAGAATCTTGTGAAAATATATCATGATTTGATTATGATTAGGGTGGTCAGACATACATGTACTTTTTATCTTTTTTCTTGAAATTTTCATACTATTGCATTGAAATCTAAAATATTGAATAATTAGATTAATTTTTTTTTAGAAACAGGCTAGTAGTTTAGAAACTACATGCAATTTCTTACAGATTCTGTTCTTACAACTTTTTCACATAAGGTTGATAAGATGTTCAACTTTTTACATCAAGTTGACTAACCCTGATTTTCTGAATTTTCATTGCCACTTAAGGCCATAGCTTGGTATACCGTGATCCTGCACATACCCCAAGACTCTATAAATAGAATAATACTTTTTTATCTGATGTTGAAGTTAGATCCAATTTTTGCGGGCTGCAACTGACTTTCGGTTTCCGACGGTCGGTTATGCTCTGAAGTCAGTTGATTGTCTTTCAGGTTCCTTGCTTGAACTGTTCTCTCGGTTTTCTCTTTGACTATCTCTCGGGTTGCACTATATCCTTCATGTCAGGTTCCTCTATCGGGTTCCTCTTTATCCTTCTGACTTTTCATTTTTGGTTTATACACAAAATTGTGTCATTGGTTTTCTTTGTGCTTAGCCATTTTTGGTGATCTCTCGTATCTGCATTTTTGGTTTTCTCTTTGTCTTGGATTTCGGTGTATGCTTACCAAAAGTGTTCTTTGCATACTAATGGAAAATTAATGTCATTAATCTCCCCCTTTGACATTAGTATAAAAAACTGATATGTGCAAAATACTAACAAAATGTTAAGTATGTACAACATATATAATCCTTAGTCATTTTATGACTCCCCCTATGTATATGCCAGTATATAATTATTTTCCCCTTTTACTGTATATTGTATAGTTTCCTATCTATACATATCATATATTTTCCCCCTTTTTTGATATTAAGGGCAAAGGTGTATACCTTATAGCTTATCAAAAATGTGAGAGTGTGAAGACTTCATGTCTTCCATCATCTTCTCCCATTGTTCCTTTAGGTTCTCTAGAGCCATGTGCTCAAGTGTAATCTTTGAGTGCATATCATAGATGTTGTCTACTACAAACATCTCAGGGGTTTCTATTAGTTGCCTTGCTAAATTGATATGCTATTGAAGAAGTGTTAGATTTGGTAGAAGTTGAGCCTAGAGCTCGGTGAACTCTTCCTTGAATTGAGTTTCTGCTTCCCATAGTTCCTGCCTTAACCTTTTTACTTCAATTATCTTTTCATAATGCAACTTAATTGCATTGTCTCCAGTGGTTAAGCTTTTAGCACTATTAGCTAGATCGGAACTTTGCTATGTTTTCACTATGCTCCTTAGAGAATTTTTCTAGTGTGCTTAGTTGTTGAATCAAGGAAATAGCTTTAGCAATAATGGGATCTAATTCACTTATGAATTCTGAAAGCTTTACCTTGTTAACTGCCACTTCTTGGCTGATTTTCTCAACAAGTTTCCGCTGGTACTTCTGCTCTGCTCTCTCTTCTATTTCCTTCTCTACATCAATATTTTGTGTTGTAATTGCTTCTGTGAGAGTGGCTATTTGATCAAGTATGGTATTATTCTGATCAACATCAATGTCAGGTACAATCTGGTGCAAGATGTCTCTTGTTATTTCCAGCAGCATGGAGTCTCAGTGTTGCTTCCTCACCTTCTCCTGTAATGCCTTCCTCTGGCATATTTCATTGTATTCCTTTAATGCTTCTTAGTCAAGTGTAGTTAGGTCACATTTGGGAATTTCTATGATTTCATCTAATGTGACTTCCAACTTGTACTCTTTTTGGATTTCTTCTTCTTCTTTAGATTTTCACTTGAGTGTAAAACCATAGCCATCTTCTTGGCTTTGTCTTTGGTACTAGATGAAGTTACTTGTGGCGTTGCCTCTTTTTGGTCCTTTGTTTTGGTGTCAGCTTGTCGGTTTTCTATAGACGTCTCCACATCAGCCTTTACTTTATCGGCAACAATTTTTTTGGTATCCTTAGGAGTGCCATCTTTGGATTTTCCTCCTTCATCAGTGTCCATATGCACTTCATCTGTCTTTGTCTGTGCATCCTTCTCGGTGGTGTCTCCATCCATTTGCTTTGATTCTCCTTCTGTAACATTGTTAGTTTCAGTCACAATGCGAGTGTCTCCGATGTCCTTCTAATCATCGGTGTTGTCTTTCTTTCCTTCATCCCTTGCATCCTCGGGAATGCTTGAATCTTTTTCAGGTGACTTGTCTTTTTCTTGCAGTATATTGATGGCTTGTATCAATATTGGCATGTTCCCTAGTATGTTCACCTATGCACTATCAAATGTTGTGTCTTTCTTATCGGTTGTGTCCTTGGTAACATTGAAATCTTCATCTTTTTGTATTTCTTCAGCTAGATCATCGGTTTTGTCAATGATTGTGTTATCCACAATGTTGTCCTTAGTGGTGTCAGGACATGTTTCTTCTGCAACTTCCACATTCTTGTTGCTAGTTGTGTTCATTTCTTCTTTATCTAACTCAATTGATGTGCCATCTTTTACATCTTTGATTATGATGTGTTCTTGAGTTGCTTTATTATCATCTTACTATTGTAGGTCTTTCTCGGGACTAGCTTCCTCAATGGGTCTATTGAGCATTTTACTCCATTTCTTGTGACTTTCTTGTTTAAGCTCTATAAGCCTCCCTTTAAGAAGTTTGTAGGCTCTCAACTTGGGTGAGAACTCCTTTTTATGTTTCTCCATCATTTCAACAATTTATTCCCTCTTGGATTCAGGAGGCATAAGTGAAACAATTACTCTTTCTCTTATCTCCTTCTCATTCTTTAAGGAAAATGTCCATCTAGCATATAATCTATCCAAGAGTTCCCTTGGTACATTATTACCTTCAAATTGAATTGGTACGTACTTGAATTTGTATATCTTTGCAATGATGGCATCTTCAACTTTGTTTTGATCTTCTGGATCCATATGTAACCATATTCTGATCTTAGAATCTGTAATAGATCCTGAACTTGCAATAGATTTTCATACCTCATCCATGCTTTCTGGAACTTTAATCTTTTCTGCTTCTACACCTTCATCTTGTTCGGTGTCCTCAATGTCTTCCCTTGTTTGAACAAACCTTCTTCTCTTTGATGACCCTCTTTTCTATGTGGCCAGTTTCCTCTTGTAGGTTCTAACTTTTCCTTTCTTCAAGGGTGAAGGAGTTGAGTCCTTTGTTGTTTGGCTTCTTTTCTTAGAAGCAGATGTTGTTCTCCGCTTCTTTGCTGGTGGAGGAGGTGGTGAATCTGACTCTGTAGCTTCAGAATCATTCTTTTCTACAGCTTCACTGATGGGTGACTGGCCTTTGGATTCTTCCTCCTTGTCAGCTTCTTCTTCCTGCTCGGTTTCCTCTGTTGCTGACAGTATTTTCTTTATGTTCTTGACCATTTTATCCTTTTTCCTGACTATTTCCTTTACAACCAGGCTAGATTTGATTCCTTATTTGGTCTTCTCATAAGTTTTGAACTTATGTTGTTTCTTATCTAATGGTTCATTTATCAATGCATCGATTGCCTTGGATACTTGATCAATATTTACCTCATATTCTAGAGGTTGTAGCCATGCTTTCCTTAATACATCAGGTTTGATGTATGTGTGGTCAGTGTCAACCATAAAACATATATCATCTTTGAACTTCTCAATAATATGTTCAGGGATCCTTACTCTTTTCTGCATTCGGTCCTTGAATCCTGTGAAGTACTCATCCATGACTGTTTCAAAGTTGTCTCCGAGTGATGTTATGTATTAACTGATTTGCATGGTGACCAGTTTTGTTGTATCCCATTTTACATCTCCTACTGATGGAAATGTTTCTTGAAAGTAGAAGAAAATGCACATGATAAGTGATCCAAACTTACATGTATTTGTCTTAGCATTTCTTATAGTCTTCAAGTTTTCTTCTAGCTGGCTCAGTACAAGTGCCGACAGATCCAACTAAGTACCTTTCTTCACAATCTTGTAAGCTGTATCTACTGCACTAGATGCTATGTTGTTCATCCTTCTTTCTTGGAAGAATTTATAACCTAGAACACATGCTCCGAATTTAAGTTCATCATCGGTTATGGTAGATACCTTCAGTCCTCTGCCATCACACTTTTCTCCAGTGTTTTTCTCAATCTCAGCCTTGGGTGGATGTTTCAATGCTTTTACCTTCTCGGTTACAAGGTAACCAGTGACTGCATGGATAGCATCTCAGGTTATTACAATAGTGCCCATCTCCGGTTAATATTTCTCTATAATCTTTAATTGATTTTTTTATTCTATAGGACAATATGTATGCTCAAATGAGTTCTGCTATGCTATCTTGGAAGAATCTTCTTCCCATTATGAAAGAAAGGTACAAGAAATTTTTTCTTGTGAAAAGTATTATTTTTACTTGATTTCCTGTGAATGTTCCTATGTTTTCCCTTTTCCATTATTGATAAAAGGGGGAGAAAATGAAGAAGAAAAGGGATTACTAATCTAAGGGGGAGTTGTTGAGAGTTTTGGAGCTTTGAAGTTTTTTGCGATTTTGTTGTTTTTCCATCAATGAAAAGGGGGAAATTGTTGAGATGATATGACATTGTTATCATTGATTTCAAAGATTGTGAACTAGAATGTTGTGCTCCAAATGATTTACAATATTGATTTATCCTATATTGTGCCAAGTTAATTATTTGTATGGAGTTAATCCTTGATTTGATTGTGATAGTACTTCTTTTTTGTAACTATAGTGGAAGATAGTTAGTGCAAAATAATGAAGATCATTCCTTTGATTTTGGTTGCACTATGCTCAAAATCTTAAATTCTTGAAATTCTTGCTATCTAGATATTCACGCAATATGTTAAATTCTTTTTAGTATGTCATAGATGCAGTCATTCATGTTCTTCTAGTTGGTTCTAAATGTGATGATATCTAGACATGGTCCTATTTGTGGCATTCCCGTCGACACCAAACTATATCTTTTGTACTTTAATATTCAATATCTTTTAGTAATTATGTTTTGTATCAAACTTATCTTATGTATGACCTATCTATGGGTCTCATGATAACATGGAAAGAAGATCTTAATGTGTGACCTATCTTTTGGTTCTAATGCTAGCGTGCTAAGCTTTAATGAATATTTTAATATTATTATTCAAGTTGACATATTTGATAGGCCAAATCATTGTGTAGTTATTGGGTATATATATATATAGAGAGATCATCTTTTTGGTTTCTAACATGGTTTTGGATAATAGATGCAAAGTGTGAAGATGTGGTAAGGAGAGCCTAGGGGTTATGCGAAAGAGAAAAAAGATAGTTAGCATAAGGAGTTATAATATACAGAGCTCATGAGAAGAGATAGTGGATGGATTTTTGTAGTTGATTCCTATCTAGATCTGTAGTAGACAGTTACTATGCTCTTAATGGGAATTGTATTCATGCATGTGTAGATGAAACTCCATCACTTCATATTTTGTTTGTGGGATTTTTTATTAGTAGTAATTTTTATATTTTTGGGTAGTTAGCCCTACTAACAGTGAGCCTATCGGTAGTGAGCATCTTGGTAGTGAGTATTCATTATAAAAATTACCATGATCAATGTCACCTTAACCAATATTTTCATTATTGGGAATTGGCATTCTTCATGGTTTTCCCATCTTGGGTTTTCCATGTAAAATCTAGTGTTCATTGTTTATAGTGTTTTTATGTGCTTTCAAGTTCATTTATGTTTTGATTATCTTATTGAATAAATATTTCTAGTCGATCGAATAAGTTTAAAAATATTTTGGGATAACTTATTCACCCCCCTCTCAGTTATACGAGAATGTGTTGATTCCTAAAATCATATATTTTCCAAACCCTAAGAATATGTTAGGTTCTATTATTAGGCTCAACAGCTGACATTGGCCAATGAACAAGATTGATCAAAATGATCAAATTACCATGCACTTATGGCTCTGCTAGACCAAGGCAAGTGCACCTTATAATGATAAAATAGATTGAATTTTCTCTAACCTCTACTTCCCCTATCTAAGAATGACATGAATGGTCTGAAATTGAACAATCTAACTTGTAACCCTATTCTTATCTCCTACTTGCATAAAACTAAAACTAGAATTATATATAGTTCAATTGACAAAATATGATCAGTACCTTTCCTCTATTGAGCAACAAATTCAATCATATATTTCTTCAATGATTCTATATTATCCGCCAAACACTTTTTAAATTCACAACTTGTATGAATCTGTCAACTATTTGAATCCATATAAATCAATGGTTTACCCTAATTATTATGACTAGTTTGTAAGAGTTTAATCTCTTCTTGAGATAACTAAGTAGGGAGATCATACAAGCTGGAAGTTTCTCCAAACAACATGGAGTGTACTTGATACCCGAATTAATATAAATGACAAAATCACAACGTATAGGAAAATATCAAATAATATCACCTACTTGAGCCAATATGTTAGGTGAGAACACTTTTGAGAAATAATAATTTTTTAGGTTAAGTCTTCTTATAATGATATATTACAATTTATCCTTTCCCTTTGGGTCCTAATTTCCCTTTTATATCATTAAGAGAGTGCTTCAAACCATCACATCTTTTATTAAAAACTTAATTAGCCATGTTCCCTAAAAAATTTAATCACCTCTTTTAATATTTCCCTAATCTTCAATTTTATTCCCATGAATAATATTCACACATACCACATTACAAATCATGATTAAAAATCACTTTATTAGGTTAACTCATGATTAAAAATCACTTTATTAGGTTAACGTAGGAGAATGCTCTTCGTAGAAAATATCCATTCTTGAGTGAATACATTCACTCGTAAAAAAATTCACTTTGTATCCAAAATTAATTTATCTCGTCTTCACACAATTTTTTAATCATAACAATATATTTCATTTCCATATTTATCACATATGCCTTTATGAATTCTCTCATTATCTTTCTTCCTAAAAAAAATTCTTGTGATCAGAGTTTCACCTCGGAGAAAATTATTTCCATATTTCACTTTTTGCGAGAAATGCCTTTCCCTTGGTTACATATTTAATATCTTACCTTGAAGAATAATGAGTGGTGTCTTATATTTTTACCTTTTTTTGAAACTACCTTATTTCCAAGTGAAGAGATTATTCTAATAAAAAATTTCTTCTCTCTCCTGTTAATTTCTCTAGGTTGAAATCTCACACCACGTTTATATCATTATGTATTGGAATATTGCTTCAATATTGAAGTTGTAGGGTCCCTCAAATATTCACATCAATCATTTCACTTTTTCTCTTGATATGATATTTGTACTGTCTTTGACGATTTCAAAATTTGTCTTTATCTCTTGTAGAGATATGTTTATTGTGCTCTAGATAAATGCAAGAGTGACTTCCATCGTGTCCTCAATAAGTGAACCAGTATCCAAACTGTATGGTTAAATTCATGTAGCCCCATTGGCTTCCATATTTTGGATACATGTACTCTTGTTGTTTGAACTTTATACACCCGCTCACTTTCCGCATAGATTTTTAGAGAAGAATGTAAGTTGCAGCATATATGTGATCTACAAGCAGTGGAAAAAATACATCCATGTGACCACCACAGGCCTTAAGTGACATCTTTATTTTTCTACAATTAGGGTTACTCATGTGATCATGTACAGTCTACATCAATAGTTTACATGCCTTCACTATGTGTCCTCAGCAGCCAAAAATCTATATCTATATTGTTTTGATACATTTAAAAGATTCACAAGTCTTTTTTAACAAATCCATTTTGAGTGTATTCGGTTGTTTAGGGCTTTTGAATTTTCACAACAGAGTGATGAGACAATTGGGCTTCAGACAGATATACTGCCAATAACATTACGCAGGAACAATTTCCATCGATGAGACATGTTGTATTGCTGAGAACTTTTCTTTTCTGTCTGATGACCCTTGTCTGCTCGATATCAAATACCATCGCTATGACAACCATAAATTCCCTTCTGCGATAAGCATTTTATCTTGTGCATATTTTTCATGGGCCCACACAAACATGTCATTTGACATGGTTAATTATTTATATGGACACCAACACCATATTCGAAGCTCTTACTTTGCACCAAATTGGTAAGTTTTGCGATTAGGTTTTACACATGCCTTCTGTACTCAATTCCAAAATATTGTTTACAATCCTCAGCACATCCTGCAATTACCATAGTCCATGGGATGGCGTGTTTTTAAGGTGTTTGTCAATTGCATTTGTTAAATGTTTTTGAGTTTTTAATAAGAAAAATCTATTTACTGCATATTGTATACTTGTGACAACCTTGGGACCACATTTCATTGAGGTAAATTATTTACCAGTTCACATGTTGTGTCTTTGCTTCCATATTCTTTTGCATGTCTATCGAGCAATTACTTTCAATTATAATAATATCTCTATGTCATTATGCTTTGATTGAAACCCATTCGTTGTTCCAGATTCCCATTACTGTACCAGTGAAGGGGACACTCGCAAAGGCGGTGGTATTGATTTTAGTTGTGAAATCATACCTGCGAATTGTATTTGAAAGTTTTTATCACTATTTTTATTAAATTTGTTCTATATAATCACTTCATTCTTTGAAACACTTCATCATATGTTTCCACTTTATTAATTCCACATTTTGTGAGTGTGCTTCTCATGGCAATCACAACTATAAATTTTTGTCATTTCACATTTTCCCTTATTTTATAGACATACTATCGCCATAGATCCAGCTGGCATACTTTCGTTCCAATTTACAAAGTATTACTTCTATAAATCTATTTCTGCTTCATTTCTTTCTATTAATTAATCTTTCACTATATTTAATAATTTTAAAACAGAAAAAATCAACAACTACTACCTTACAAATATACCTCTTTTCAATAATATAAAATATAAATACATGACCTTATGTAATATACAAATATATGACCTCAATTACATATATACAAATTAATCATGATATAGTCATCTACTCATCTCAAATAACACAAGATACCAATGTCAAAATTTTATTATAAATGCCATTATTTATTTCAAAGCTTTATTTTACAATGTTTAAAGTGTATATCTATTTTGTTAAATATACAAATTCTAACTTAAATTACGATATATACTATTAAATTAATTGTATATTAAACAACCTACTACTATCAAATATTTTTTTTGATCAATATATCAACTACATATTGAACCTAATTTTTTTATAAAGGATAAGCGAAGACGCTCTGTAACTTGCTCTACAGGATTGAGCAAGAGGCGGTCATTTGGGCCCCCTCGTACGCAAAGTGCATTCAATGTGCACCTACCCACAGAGATATTATGGGCTCTTCGTCGGACGGTGTTGGCATTTCTCCAGAAGAAAAAGAAACCAACCTGTTAGCAGCGAGCAACACAAAGAAGGAGAGTAGGCCCTTCAGACAAGTGGTTGCGGGCGTTCCTATCAGCAAAGATGGTGCCACCTTCTTCAGAAAAGAATAAGGAGTTGGAAGCGGCAATGGAGGACCAAGAGGTAAGGTTTTGAGATCCAAAACATTGTCATTCTCCTAATTCGACTATGTGTGATGTGATTAAAGCAGAGAGGGCTAGGTTAGGTGATACTGCTATCTTCCTTGCTACTGAAAATATAGATAAGATTCCTTCCCGTGTTTTTTTGAATAATTGGATCCACTCAGCTCGGGGTAATAAATTAGGGTATAAATTTTCTAACTGTCACATGGTCTAGAAAGTTCTGTTCATCATTTTCTTCTATGATTCTGCAAGCCAGAAAGTGGTTGTTGATAAGTAATACTAGAACATAGGCTCATGCAATTTTTGTACCCTAATTCGGTCACAGGATGCCAACATCGAAGAAATCATGACAATTTCGTGCCCTAGATGGCTAACTATTAAAATATCCCTCCTTTCCTTTGGAATATACTACCAGAAGCCCTAGAGTTTTTGGGCAAAGTTTTTAGGGTAGACTAGTCCAATGTCCTCCTCCCTCATCTAAATGCATGCGTGTTGGTCTTGATTAAACCCGAGGTTGATATCCCTGATGTCCGGTGGTTTACCTGGGAGGTATTAATTCATGTTTTTTATGCAAGAGAGATGACCACAAAATGAGAAATTGCCCTCTCCTGGCCTACAAATCCAAACCCCACAAGGTTCCCATTAATAAAGACCATGGGGTGATACCTGTTATCCCTGGCTTGGAATTACCTCCATCTCTTGATCCCCAGGCTATTAAACCCCCTCACAACTCCTCCACCAATTCTGGAGGAAGTAATTCTGTTAACCCCGACCCGGTTAGATTGAGCATTGAACAACTCTCCATCTCCCTTGGACTTGCTGGGATCTCGGAGGAGATGCCAGGCCTAACAACCAAAATTGTCCCTAAAGAAAAAATTCCCCCTCATCCATAATAGCAGGAACAGACGCAAAGTCAAGAATGCCCAACAATTGGCTTTGGATAAAATTAGGAAGAGGGAAGGACCCTTCAAAAGAAGGAGAGGTAATACCAATGAAAAAATTATGGAAGAAACCCATCCCTCAGACACATCCCTCCATCTCAGAAGAGATTGTAGGGTGGGGATGGAAAGAGGAAGTATGCAAGAAGGAGGGGAGTTGGAGAGCATTGAGTGTTGCCAAGATGACATAGATACCTCAGTGGATCATACTAGTGCTATAGACAGAGTCCCTCCCAATAGAAACTCGTTGAATGACTTTAATTTGACTATCATTCCTGCAACCCCATGTTCCCCCCTCTTCCTCCCACTTACCCACTCCCCCTACCCATCCACATCATAGGATCCCTCCTAAAGTGGAGAGAGGTAGCAAGGGAAAAGAGATAGATGTTTCTTCCCAGAAGACCAATTCTCCCTAAAAGAGATTTTTGATGATAGTGCTGTAAATAAAGATTGTGTAATCATCCCTTTTGTTGAAAAACCATGGGAGGTTTTGTTTAATTTTAATAAGCTCAAAAAGAGACCCAGAAGTACCAAACCCCTAGATGACTCTATAATCCTATAGGAAGGAGATGATAGAGTTGGATCCAAAGATACTAAGAGAAAAATAGGAAGATTGATTGGGTCAGTGAACACGAAAGAAACCAAAGCCAATAGAAGCACTAGGTTACCTAAATTATATCTGAGCTTTAGGACTAGCATGGATTCCTCTTCATAACCTTTATGGAAATTAAAATTGAATCTTGGAATGTTAGAGGATTGTAATCCTCAGATAGAAAATACATAGTTCAGAGGTTTTTGAGACAAAATAAAGGATTGGATCTTTTACTACTGCAAGAAGTAAAAGCTACAAACTTCACCCTAGACATCTCACTTAAATATACCTAGAGAGAGGCTACCACCTTCTCCAAATTACATAATAGAGGGAGGGGAGGTAAACCTATCCTCATTAGCCCTCTTTGGGATAACATGTCTCCAGATGGGGTACCTCTCCATACAATAGGGCCATTTGGCTGATTGTGGTGTGCAAAGGCAAGGAATATGGTATATGTTCAGTGTATGCCTCCAACGACTATAAGGAAAGAGATTAACCATGGAAATGGATAGAGAAAATTGAGAGCATGCCATGGATCCTAGGAGGAGAATTTAACATGGTAGTTGATCCTCAAGGCAAGTTGGGGGGCAATAGATTTGAATGGAAAGGTAGTGAACAGTTATTTTGGAATAAGATGATTCGAAAACATAAACTACTTGACCCACTAAAAGGGTGAAAAAAATTAGCATAAATATATATGGTTTGTTTGGTGCAACTATCAGAAAGGTGGAAAAAGAATATACTCTAGACTTGACAGATTCTATTTCAATCATGAGCTCCTCAAATGTCAGAAAGATGAAGAAGGCCGACAAGTTAGGGTGATCCCCTTCACACTCTCAGACCATCACCCCATCATTACAAGATTTAACCCTAATGGTTTTAATGTAAAGAAAAACCCAAGGGACAAACTATTCTACCTCAACACCTCCCTACTAGATGAGAAAAGTGTCTACAATGCAACATATATGATTAGATGGTTCAATAGAAAAGTAGTGAAACACAAAGATGCTAGAAGCAGATGGACCCAAAACATAGAAAGTTGGAAATCCTTGTTCCAAACAATAGGAAGGAAAAATGCTAAGGATACTAGATGGGTGGAGGAAAAAATCCATGAAAATCTCTCTAAGGCAGAAGTTGACCTACATGATAACCCATTCTCTTAAGAAGATGCGGCCATAGTTTCAAAATCTAAAGATGCCCTCAGAAAAATACAAAATGAAAACTCATAGGTGTCAAAATTAGATCCAAGAGCAAGTGGGTGGAGCATGGTGACAGGGGGTCAAAGTTATTTTTCAACTTTCTCCAATAGAAAGAAGCTAAGAATAGGATTGAGGAGATCCAGGAAGATGGAACCAAAATTGAGGACCAACAGGATATTGTCCAAGTTTTTGTGAAATTCTATCAAAAACTCTTCACGTCAAAGGAAAGTGGGGAAACGGTGACTAAGGCCAAAAATAAGATCAAACAAGTAGTGCCTAATAGAGTAAGGGATAATGACTCTTCCCTTCTCAATAAGCCTCTTTTCTTAGAGGAAACCAATGCTACTATAAACCAAATAACCTTGGATAAGGCACCATGCCCTGACAGGATACTAATAGAGTTCTATAAGAAGAATCTAGAATGGATTGGTCAAGAATTTCTTGAGGTGTATGAGGAAGTTATTACAGAAGGATCCCTAGGGGGAGAGATCAATTATGGTATGATAAAACTTATCCCCAAGGAAGGAGATAGGTCCCTGATGAAAAAATCGCGTCCAATCGCACTTCTTAATGTATGATATAAAGTCTTGGCAAAAAATCTGGCTACCAGACTTAAAAACATCCTTCCCAGAATCATCAATTACAACCAAAGGGTTTGTTAAAGGAAGGTACATTCTAGAAAACTTTCTCACATGTTGGGAATCCATGGAGTGGGCTAAAGAAACCAACTAGCAAGCATGAATGCTCCTCCTAGACTACAAGAAGGCCTATGAAAAAAATGAATGTGACTTCATCTATCTAATGATGGAAGCCTTAGGTTTCCCTAAATAGTTTATAAGAATGGTCCAAAACTTGATGACAAGTGCTATGGCTAGGGTTCAAGTCAACGGTATCAAATCAGACTTTGAAGTAACCAGATCTATTAGAAAAGGTTGTCCTCTTTCCCTATGCCTACTTGTTATTGCTCCAGATGTAGTTAGTTACATGATCTCAGAAGAGATACTCCTACCAAGAGTTAGGGGAATACAAATTCCAGAAGACAAAGAAGTCACCAATATTCAATTTACTGATGATACAACACTAATTCCGAGATTAGCGGTATAGAAAATGATAACATTCATGAACAAGATGGATTGGTTTTGTACAGCCTCACGCAACAAGATCTCAATGGAGAAATCCACCTGTTCAGGGTGGACAAAAGAACCCCCACCATGGATTGCTAGATGGAATTTTAGATGGGAAGAGCTAGACTTCCAAGTTAAATATCTGGGTATCCCGTTCTCCATTAACCCAAACTTAAAAGTAATGTGGGATTGGGTTAAACAAAATATGGATAAGAAACTAAACAAATGGGATAGTCAATTTACCTATCCATGGCTGGAAGAGTTCATGTCTATCAAAAAATCCTTTCTTCCTACACAATATGCTACTCTTTTGCTTGGATTTTCTATCAGTACCAGTTTAACACTATCCATAAGAGAATTAGAGACTATCGCTGGTTCGATGGCAGGGGAAATAGAAAAGGACATACTATGAAATGGGAGTGGTGCACCACAGAAAAGAAACATGGGGTATTAGGACTAAAGGACCTAAGGATTCAAGGCATATCTCTTGCCACCAAATGGATTGTAAAAGCTATGGAGGGGGAAGAACCTTGGAAAGTTTTGATTAGAAACAATATTACTAGAGACCATCCTAAGAGAAACAAGAAATGGAGTAACTTGTCACTTAATCATATCATGGCAAGAAATGTGGATATTAAAATACAAGGCTGAAAAATGTTTAAATCTGTATGGAAATGTTGGGTCCATGTTAAGAAACATATATCGGACAATAAGGTTAATCATCACCAAAACCTGATCTATGGAAATAGATCCATATGGTGGAACTTAAGCATAGAGAGAAATGTCTTGCTCTTCTTCAAGGTTACTCAGCTAGAATATGGAATGAGAACAGATTATCCTATTTGGAAGATATCATCCAGGATGGAAATCTTATTGGTTGGGAAGATTTGAAATTTAGCTTTGGCTTACCTACCTCCCAGTATAGAACCTATTATGTATTTTCTGAAGCCTATAAAGCTCTCAACCTTCCTAAAGACAATTATGTTGACAACGACTACCACCTCAGATTCAAATGGTCAAATGGAACCCTCCTTCCCAATATTAAGTCCAAGTAGATCTACACCCTCCTGGTAGATGCCTCTTCTATTTTTCCCCATGTGAGCACTTGTTGGAAGCTCTCCCTTGATTCTCTTCAATGGTCAAAATTTTTTTGTAGACTTTGGTCCTCCTTTGTTGAGCCAAAGATCAAATTCTTTCTTCGGCGTCTCCTCTTGCACATACTTCCTCTCAGACTTCCCAATGGAAAGCCTTCTATCTATGGCTATTGTGGGCTCCTTGAGACTATTCCTCATGTTTTCTTTGAGTTTCCTTTTGCTGATGAAATCTGGAAACTGTTTGGCATCTCTGATAGAACTATCTTCTCCCGACTTAAGATCCTTGTTGGTTGCATCAAGGGTCTTAAGAAGTCTTATAATTATTTGTTTGGCCTCCTCGCGCTTTAGTCATGTGGCATATATGGAAACTTAGAAATGATAATATTTTTGGTGCTTTTTTCTAGGAACCTTACTGAGTCTTTGACGAGGCTCATATTTCTTAGAATTCATGTGCAGACAATAGTGGTGATTAAGATTAAAAAAAAGAAGAAGCTTGAGGATCTCTTCACATATGGCATGGTAAGGATCGGGGCTTGGGAAGTTCTTCATGGCGTCACATGGACATGGGAGATCCAAGAACTCCCCCCTTTCGAAGCTTCTCTAGATGAATTTATGGACAAAGTGGTAGCTCACAAGAATGGTGAGAAACAACAGGGAGATCAAGTCATCAAATCTGCCTCACTCACTGTTATAACAACAACATAGATACCTATAGCTGAAATGCTCAGACATCCATATGAACAACACATTAGAGATGACAAAGTCCTCAAATGGTTGGAGGGATAGCATGGCTGGATTACATTGATCCCATTTAGAGAGGAAGACAATCTGTGATAGCTTGTGATGACATTCTTTTTGTTTATTTTGAGATAACTTTTTAATTTTGTACTTGATTTTTTTATTTTCCAGTGTTATATTAAACAAAGACATGTAATGTAAGCCCGATATGAATCACCTGATAGGTGCTGCTAGACAATTATGTAGGCTTAGTTTAGTTTGGTTTCTTTTGGTCACTAAACTTTCAACATAATTGTCTCTGGTATGCTGGTATTTGTACAACACCTATTTGTTTTAAGCTTTCTTATGGCAACATATATCCTTAATACAAAAAATAATTTTTTTAAATGTCATTTTACATATGACTTTTCTAATGTAACATCTTATATCAAAATGCTTATAAAAATTTTATTTTTAAGTATTCTTATATGCATACAAACTATATCAAAAATTTTAATTTGATATATCCTAATTGAAAAAATAAAAAATCTTGTCCAATGATTTATCCCTCTCTAAAATTTACAAAGTATATTAATAAACATAATTTGTATCATGCAAAATATACTATAAATAATATTAACATTTACTTTCCATATTATATATATATATATATATATATATATATATGGGTAAATCGATACAAATTTATAACCTACCCACCATTGCTCTGCACTTAACTTTTCTTCCAAATCCATCCTCTCGGTATTTTGTTGCACAAGTCCAAAGATGTGCAACTACTAGTTTATAAGCTTCAGCTTCCAGTCTGTCACAACATTATTTGCGTTGGCACAATCGCAAACGACAAATTACTCAGACAAGTGTCAACACTAGAAGTATAGATACGAAAAAGACAGAGAAATAACCAAGGCTTTGAATGGTGAAGCATAATAAATTGAGTCCATACGACTTTCCATCACTTTCTGTGGTACCAATTAATGGATTCAGTAACATTGCCAGTAGGATAGTGCCTAGGCATTTCTCTAGAGGTCAACATAGAATTCCAAAGCCGAGTTGTCTTATCGTCGCTTTTAAGCTTTCTAGTGATGATAACCTCTTGTTTGTACTGGTGTTAATCAGGTCATTTATTAAAATGGTGTACCTTGTAATGGGTTTGTCTTCATCTTTAGAACAAATTTCCATGACTATCAGGTTTCTGAGTATCACTTCTTATCTGTTATCTACCTTTAAATGGGGCAAATATGTCAATCAGCCCTTGGTTTATTAGTGAAGTTGAATGGTTTTCAATAAGCCCACCAAAGATCAAGTCTTGCTGAGTACAAGGCTCCGACATCATAAGGGATGAGGCTGGATAGCCTGACAGATCTAAACCCTCCATAAAAAATTAAAAAACTGGGGCAAATACAATGTGGTATTTACAACCAATAACATTATAATTTCCTATTTAAGTAAGTATCAAATTTTAGCACAAACAAAAGTTCTACAAATTTCTCCTCAAAATTTGAAGTGTGACTACCAGCTAAAATAAAGATGAACAGTTATATAAGAACCTACTTCAAGATTCTCAATCTGTATTGTATTTCTTATTATTGATTTTTTAATTCCATATGATTGAAAAAGTATTCCACATATTTATTATAATCACTAAAAAATTATTGAATCATTAATATGTTGAGCTGAGTGCTGCATCAAAACCAAAGCCCAAGTAAAAACCAAAGAACTGCTAAACCCAAAACTACTGCTAAACAAAACTCTAAAACCAGAAAGCGCTCAAGTTCGCTTATTCAATCTCACATGTTTTTTAATCATTAATTCAAAGACACAGCACTTACATGTCATTAGCTAACATGTTTTAAATAATACAATGAAAACCTTGATTCTCATATTAATACAGACTAAATGGTTGAGATTAACTGTCATCCCAAGCTTCAAATGTTCGTTGTCTATATTCAAATCTTTCAAATAGTACTAACTAGAAATGCTTTACGTTTCTACAATTGCAAAAACAAAATAGGACTGATATTTCATAAATAAAAACCAGTACATAGTCGACATATACCTGACGCAACTGGGTCTCTTGTTCTACAAGCTACGACTATTTAATTTGACATAATGATAATATTTAGAACACCCAGAATATGTCCACAGTAGCAGTACAAGACTAAGTGTCTATTTAAGTTGACATGTTTTAAACAGGCAGATTACCTGGACAGGTGTTAACAATAAGAGTAGGAGTCCGGCCAGAAGGGAGAGAAAAACCCATGGCTTTGAACAATGAACCGTAATAAATTCGATTAACAGTTCCATAAATTGAGTCCGTAGACGTTTCGACCAGTTTCCACAGTAACAATTAATGGACGGAGCAGCAGAGTCAATAGGCTCATACCTTGGCATTTCTGCGGATGTTACTAGACAATTCCAATACCGCACAATCTCGTCTCAAAACACTCACGTCCCAACTGGTATTGATCAGATCATTCATTCGAGTGACGTATCTTGTGATGGGTTTCTCTTCTTCTTGAGACCAGATTTCCAGGGCAATCAGGTTTCTGAGTATCACTTCTGATCTGTTATCTACTTTGAACTCTGGTAAATACAGCCTGGAATCACTTCGTTCGAACGTAATGTGACTAATTCCTATTTCGTCACCCCTCAATTTCAAGCCAACTCGATGGGGGTGGTCTGTCTGCTTGTTAACAATGAAGTCATAAAGCAACTGCAAGATATGATATCTTTTGTATTCCCAATTCCTTCGATCTGCTACTTTGATGGGGGATAAATTTCTTAGTGCCGACTCAAACCAGACAACCTCATTTGATCCCATTATATCACTTCTGATTTCCTCCAAAGCCCAGAATGGTAGCTGGTTTTCCATCTTGAGCATGTCTTTCACAATTTCTGTTAACAGACGATGATGTCGTTTCCTGCTAAGAGCACTATCTTTGGAAGCTCTGACGCTTTTCTCTTCTTGTTCATCTTTTCCGAATATGTCGAGGACCTTCACGCACAAGACTGCTAAATTGAAAATTTTCAGCATAGCTTTCCTTTAGTTTTCCCTGCTTCTCTCTCTCCATAAACTTTTTGATCACCGATATTAAGCTGCCACCTCTGCTGATTTTAAGGTGAATCTTTCTTGCCACTTCTGACTTAAGACGTTCCATCTCATTTTCGCGTGGATCTTTCATTTGCAAATGGTAAGGACTTGAGGATGATAGAATACCTCAGTGTTTTTGCTCAATAGAGACTTCGGAACGGTATGAATCATGCGATTCATCTGAGCTCTCTTCACTCTCTAATAATTCTGATTTAATTTGAACAACCCAATTCTCTTTCATCGCCCATAATTCCATCCTGCGTAGGTCCATTTTTCCCGCCTACGACACGGTCCAAGGAGATCCAAGCATACCTCGATACAACTGTTGAGCCGTCCTAACTAAAGACTTCTTAACACTAAAATGAATGCTTGCTTTGTGCTTTCAGTGTTTCTTGCAAGATGCTCGTGGGGTGGAATCTGCATCCACATTGCCAATCTCTAAGGGAGCTCATTAAAGAAAATAGACTAGTTGAATAAATTTGCTTTGAAAATATTGTTTGGGACGGTGTGGATGCACTACGAACTCAACGGATTGAATCTGTGCCGTAAGCATATGAAAATTTATTCAACTAAATACACAAGTAATTTGAAAATTTTAAAGGCAAATAAAACGAACAATAAGTAGAACATGGACAATATATGAAACACTTACGTAGAGATTAGTAATAAGATAAAGTAAAAAGATTGATTTGAGAATCCAACTAAAATCCCACTCATTTGATGAACATCGTACCTAGAAATTAAAGATCGATATGAGATTCTATCTAAATGCCCACGGCGCAAATTTACAAATGTGTAAGGCACAGACTCCATCCATAAAGCTTGGACTGTGTGTACACCACCCCGGGCAATATTCAAAGAGGAAACTTAGTTTAACTTCAATGACCACCGGCACTTAGCTTGGCAGTATGTGAATTAGCCTCAAGATTCTACCTCGACGGTCCGAGCAAGTCTTTGTTTCGAATTAATTTTAGTCTATTTTCTTTAATGAGCATTTGTGCAACATTCTACCTCCAAACTACTGTTCATTTTGTACAATTTTAGTCTTATTTTGTTTAATGAAAACATTTGCCTAAGTTGACCGACCGTATGTGATGAGGCGTCAAGGTTCCACCTCCACGGACATATTGCGTCGACAAAGAAAACACAAAATAAGCACTTTTTTCATTAATAAACACCCGTGCCTAGCTTGAGGATATGTGATCGAGCATCAAGATTTCACATTACGAGAATCTTGCTCGGATAGGGAAATCATGAAACGAGCGTTCCTTTTATTGTTACAGTGTTGAGAGCACATTTACAGCTGGCATTTGAAGATGGAAAATATGAACAACAAAGAGGAGATTCTCGCATGAAGGCTCGTGGGTTGTTGAACACGAGTCAAGTTTAGAGGGCGAAATGAGACCAGCTAAATTCAGTCATTGCCTCATTCATACTATTCCAAAGCCTCTCTTAAGGAAAGACACTAGGGAGTTCTACATTCCTCAAATCATCTCCTTGGGTCCTTACTATTTCCCACAAAAGGATGCAATGGATGATGACATGGGACTTCTCAAGTCAGAAGTGGCAAGAGAAAATCAGCTTAAATCATGTGGAAACGTGGCTTAAAATCGACGATGGAAGAGTGAATGGAGAATGAGGTCCAGGGGAAAATAAAACATAGCTATGCTGAATAGTTTTTGATTAGCAGTGAAGAGTTGTTTGCGTAGATGACAGCGAGGGTCCATGCATGTTTTGTTCAAGAAATCCTTGACAGGCTCCAAGAAGATGAAGATGTACAGTAAAAGATGTCGGTTTTCATCGATAGTACTCTTAGCAGGAAACGATATTATCCTCTGTTTACAGAAATAGCGAAAGATATGGTCAAGATGGAAAATCAACTACCAATTTAGAGAAAATCAAGCTCTGTTTGAGATATAAGGATGATGATGTTTGGTTTGAGCGGGCACTTTGAAATTTACCGCCATCCAAATGTGTTAGAATTTAATCTTTACTTGCATTATGTAAGTAGGAGATTCTTATGAAATCCCTACATCTATTTTGTCCTCTTGTAAGGATAATTCTTTTTATATATTTCTTTATCATCCCTTGGTTGTATTATTTAAATGAGATAAACCAAGGTATCCCTTAGATTCCTCCTTAAGAGGAAATAACACAAGTGGCACACACTTTATGAAATGTGGCATACATAGATATGAGAGTTACCATGCAACTCCTTTCTCACATCTCTATAAAGAGATGTCTCTCCTTCTCTCCTTAGACACGATTTTAGGTTAATTTCTTCTTCTTGAATGCTATTGTATGAGCTTGGCTCTCTCTCTCTCTCTCTCTCTCTCTCTCTCTCTCTCTCACAGACATTTTTGCCCATTCTTTATATCACGGGGGTTTTTTCATGTTTTTCCCCCTTCAAAATCTTGTCTCCTTTGTTGCTTTTCTCATTGGTGAATGCTCCTGGTTTTGTGCTAATTCATGGTAAATCTCCTATCTCCTACTCATTGAATTAAACAATTTCCTGTCTCTCTCTTATTTCTGTTATTATTTTAACATGGTATCAGAGCAGGTTGGTTTAATCTTAGATTGAGTTTATAGGTGAAGGAGCTACCATATCTTGGAGCACTCCAATATCGGAGACTCTTGAGAGAGTGTAGAGAAAAATTTCAATTTTTTTTTGGGTTTGGCTGGTTTACCGCCAAACCCGATTTATCTTTTGCATACATTTTTTTTTTACTAATCTTATTGGAAAAAATTGAATTTGTGTTGCAAGATTTTCAGTTTATCGTTCCACTCTTCTAACTTTAAGCTCTAGATTTCTTTATTTTAATCTGTATATCTAACGGTTTTTATTGCAGGTCTTTCATCTTCATCTATCTTTTATCTTTCGTTTTAACATATTCATATATCTCTGTATCCCAGAAATTTATCTCAGCATATCTTTGTATATGATCCTTGTTCTCTATTTATTCATCTCTATCTATCTCTGTATATTGGTTAAATCTTTGTATATTGGATTGGTTAAACCTTTGTTTTTTATCAACATTATATTTCAAACTTTTAATAGCTCCTTGCACAAATTGCAACTTCTATTTCATAACTCTCTGCAGCATTCTTACTCTTCTCTGTTGTTGTTTCTCATGCAACGCTCTCCCTTATCGCACTTGATCACCTTGGGCACATCGTGAACGGTAATGCCTCTGGGTATAACAGCTTCCTGTTTGGCCTCCCCTTGAAGGTTGATCAAGCAGCCATCTCCCTTAGAATACGACAACCGCAGATCATTGGTAATATCGTAGCCGCGACCCACAGCTCTAATTGTGTTCTCCGTAGCCACTTGGGCCTTGCTCCTACTATTCTACCCTGCCATGCCCTAATGATAGACCTTTAACTTTATTATCTCCCTCGATTGATAGGGAAGGAAGACATAGCAGATAGGGAAGGAAGACACATCAACTCATTGATTCTTCTGCGCAGCCTCTCCTATCTTGCATATTCTTTTCCTTTTAGTATCTTTTGGTCATTTCAATTATATCTTTATCCTTATTAACATTTTTTGCAGGGTTCTCTTATTTCATTTTCTTTCAGATTATCATTTCTTTTAATTCTTAATCTTGCAAACTGATTTTCTATATAAGTTGTTGTTGTTATCTTCGCTCGTTGTCGCTGTTTACATACTATCACTGATATCGACCACTCTTATTAATAATGAACTAGAACTCCAGGCCTGTTGATGCTTTTTGTTTATCTAATTTGTGAAGCTGTCAGAATCAGTCCATGTACAAATCTATAATACCCCACTGACATTGACCCCGTGTAACTCTTGTCGCATGTCAAAATCTCATATGCCCTTTTGCTAACGAGCTTTTATATTCAGTAAATATAGGCCTGAGTTAAACTCGTTTCGCGGGTAAGATCAGATTTGCAATTGCACATCTAGTCAAGCTTAGCAATAAATTTATCTTGCCTTATGCAACATTCATACTGGAGTTACTAAAAAGTAGGCCTTGTACAGTTGGACGATCCTATAATTGGACTGTTGGCAGCATTTGGACTGTTGGCATCATAATCAGGAACAACGGACAATAAGTGGTGCCCGTTTGGAAGCTGTTGTGGATATTAATCTTTCATTCTTGCGCAACTCCTTTCTTTCATTTTTTTTCTATTCTAAGTTCTTAGTCTAACATTTTTTGCATGGTGTAATTATTTATCTCTGTCTTTGTCAGTAGTTTAACATTATATTCTTCGCATGCTCTAACATTTGTTTATCTTTGCAGGCTGCAGAGTTTTTTAATAATCGTCTTCTGATTCTTGCAGTATTTTTCATCATTTCATTCTTTTTTAATTTAATTTCTTGTCCAATTCATTATTCTAACTCCTTTTTTGCAGGAATAATCTGATTTTTAATCTGGTTTATGCAGGGTTCCTTGAGTTTAATCATTTCATTCTTTTAAATCATATTAGTATATCATTTTAATTCTCTAAGTTTATTTCTTGAAATTTTTTATTTTTTATTTAAATTTAACCAAAAATTTTAAAGGTTAAAACATTTTTCCAGCTTAATATTTTTTAATTTTGCTTTAACTATATATCTTTTATCTCTATTCTAACCCATTTCAATTGCTATTTGGTAATTTGGTTGTAATTAAAATTTGTTTCATCACTGTAACGAAAATTTAATTTTATTTGTACATTTAATTTTTCTGGCATACTGTTATTTACTAATTGCGTTAATTTAGTTTTTTGGATTCATCTTTATATCTTGCAACTTGTATTTAACTTTATTTCAGTTAAATTTGATATTTAATCATGTCTACATTAATGCCAAATTTTAAACTTACAAATTCCAATTATACTATTTGGCGGCCGCACATGTTTGATTTTCTAAAAACTCGCCACCTTTCAGATATTGTGACTTCACCAAATTTCAATCTGACATCCACCGCTCCTCAGGCTGACCAGGATGCCTGGCAGTTCAAAGATGAGGAAGCATTTGGTCTTATTGGATTCTCCTTAAATCCATACTTATATCACCTTATCTCTGATTGTACTGAGGCTCACCAGGCTTGGCATATCTTGAAAAATACATTTCAAACTCACCAGACCTCTACTCCGCCCTGTGACATTATGTATCCTTTGAATAAATTTCCTATTTGGGATGACCCTTGTGATGATGTTTGCCTTGGGGATGATCCCCTTGCTTTCTATTTTTCTCATCGAGCTAACATATTGCAGGTTGATGATGTT
>MU224469.1:554018-570116 GCA_018584345.1 Thuja plicata
CACCTACTATCAACACAAAGTGAAGAAACACAAGTTATCCTCCTCTACTACAAGAAGGATAATCCAGTTGCAGATTTTTGTAAAACCCCAAGTAAAGATTAAAGGGGTGTGTTAGAATTTAATCTTTGCTTGCATTATTTAAGTAGGAGATTCCTATGGAATCCCTACACCTATTTTGTCCTCTTGTGAGGATAATTCTTTTTATGTATTTCTTTATCATCCCTTGGTTATATTATTTAAATGGGATAAACCAAGGTATCCCTTAGATTCCTCCTTAAGAGGAAATAACACAAGTGGAACACACTTTATGAAATGTGGCATACATAGATATGGGAGTTACCATGCAACTCCTTTCTCACATCTCTATTAAAGAGATGTCTCTCCTTCTCTCCTTAGATGAGATTTTAGGTTAATTTCTTCTTCTCGAATGATATTGTATGAGCTTGTCTCTCTCTCTCTCTCTCTCTCTCTCTCTCTCTCATTCTTAGGCATTTTTCCCATTCTTTATATCACGGGTTTTTTTTATGCTTTTCCCCCTTCAAAATATTGTCTCCTTTGTTGCTTTTCTCATTGGTGAATGCTCCTAGTTTTGTGCTAATTCATGGTAAATCTCCTATCTCCTGCTCATTGAATTAAACAATTTCCTGTCTCTCTCTTATTTCTGTTATTATTTTAACAAAATATTAGAAGGGAGGAATCTGGAATACAAAAAGATCTTGCAAGTGATTTCCTTAACCTACATAAGTGGCAAAAAAATTACAAGTTTATCCTTAACTACCTCCTATTTCTCTATGGCATTCCACAATCCATAGTCATAGGTGATGGGAGAACCATTCACAAATCAAGATGTTAGAGGTAATGGGGAACCATTCACAAATGAAGATGTTAGAGAGCTTTCTTAGTAATTTAGCATCCAACACCATTTTTCCACCCCTTTTACCTACAAAGTAATGGTCAAGCATAAGCTTGGAATACAACTCTCCTAAAAGTACTAAAAATATAGTCAATGAAACTATTTTCGATTGGCATTTACAGTTTAATTTTGCCTTGTAGGGTTACTACACTAGAATATCCACATGCCTACCGAAGCTACACCATAATTATTAGTCTTTGAATCTAAAGCTATTTTATGAATATAGATCAAGCTCCCCTTACTAAGGGCTTCAATTCAGAGCATCCTACTTGAAGAGGAATATGGGTTATATGCCTAAAATAACTTCAACTCCTAGATGAAAAACACCTCAATGCCTTGAACCATCTATGTGCATATAAAAATTGCCATAGTTAGAATAAGATCAAAAATCATTAATTAAAGGTTGGTGAACTTATGCCTAAAGAGAATGAGAGAAATCTCCAAGATTGTGAAAAGCAAGGAAAATTTAACCCCAATTAGTCAAAAGCTCTTCATTGTGACAACTGAGTATGGGTTTGGAGCTTTTCAACTAGCTACAGTAGATGGTCAACCCTTAGATGAGCCTATGAACATCATTCACCTTAATAGGGTTTATGCATAATCTTTGGGGCATTCCAATTTAAAAATTCAAAAAGCCAAAGAATGTAAAAAATATAAAACTTAAAAAATACACTAAAGAGAACAGAAACAATTTGTCCATTGGTGAAAATCACTTCGCTAGTGCTATGGGAAAGTATGTAAAAACTCTCCAACCCTAAGAAAACCAAGAAGGTATTGTAACCTCAAGTTATATTTAGATGCTATTGGGTTGAAGTCTATTAGATGTTGTGAGATCCCTTTGTGTTTTCCCTTTTGCATATATTATTGTGATATTGCAAATTAGGGGTATGCATAGAGGTACTTAAGTAATCTAGTTCGATAGCTTATTCACAATGACTTCATGTACAAATACCTAATGATGCTACTAATGATAGATATGTTGATGTTGCTAGGTATATTACTTATAGTTTGTGGTAACCTTTTGTGTTTTTCTACCCCTACTTATGTGGTAGGTATTTTTTAGCACTTTGATGTGTGTGATGTACTAGTTATGGTGTTGTGATGTTTACGACATGACCATGATGTCTTTTGATGATTTATATATGTAGAAGACATATTGATATTGTTAGGATTATGACATATGTTTCTATTTATGAATATGGTTATATGATGATTATGTTTTTTCTTAGGATATATTGCTTTGTACTATCCAATCATTCATGTGATGTTGTGGTTAAGTTATTAATATATTTCATATTATATGATTTGATCCTTTCCATGGTGTGTTTATATGAACAGGGAGGATTTTATATTGATAATTTATGAACCCCATATGATATTTTAAGTCCCTCTTTATTCATTGTATTATCTGACAAATTATATATGTATATGCATGTATGGTTCTTATCGTGCAGGTGAATATGCAGGTACTAGAAATTGACTCCACCCGTCTTCACAAGTTTGAGTGTTCCTTTATAATCATCGATGGTTTTTTAAGGGAGATAGAATTAAGAACCATGTTAACCTAGGCTTATCATGATTCTAATCAAGGAACAATCATGATATGGAGATATCTTGTCGGATTGTCATGGTGACAAATCATGATTCACGAAGCTACCTAGCTTGTCTTTGGTTTAGATTGAGAGCATTGATTTTATTTGTTTTATGGTCTCTAATGATACATTCATGGTTGAATTAATTTATATTGATTTATTTTTGTTTAAGAGATGTCATTTTATTATTGATTCTATTTAATTAGTATTTTTATTTTAATTTGTTTTCTTTCTTAATGGTTTAGTTCTATTTTGTTATAATTCCTTAATAGTCTTCTTATATGCTTACTATGGGTTTCTATATTGTTCAGTAGGTGTGTGTGTGTGTGTGTGGGCGCGCGGGTATTGAATAATAATATTTAATTGAGTGGGAAGTATTTTATGATCATAATAATATTAGAATTATTTAAATTCCTATTAGTTGTGAAGTGGTTGGAATTTGGTTTCTTTTCCCACACAACTCATAGGAAGTCTATTTGTACTATTTCTCTTTCACATTTTTGGAATGGCTAGAACTTTTGGAGGGTTAATTTCTAAAAAAAATTTGAGGCCCAAGGGATTTTGGATTTGCATTGTTGAAGATTTTTTTATCCATTTTGGGAGGATTTGAGGTTGAGATTTATTTGGATTGTTGGAGTAATAATTTGGCATTGGATTGGATATTTTTTTGGCATGGATTTGAATTGATACTAGTCTTGGATTGTTGGAGATTGTTGTGCATTGGAGTTAGATTGCACTGTTATTCATTCTTCTTCCTCCTTCTTCCTTGTTTCTTTGCAAGAATTAAGGTAGGGTTTGAATCCATCTTATTTATTCCTTGTAAATTGATTTTGAAACTTTTTTGGTGTTATAATATCATTTAAAATATTTATTTTGAATTTCAATTAAATCCTAGAAGTAATATTTCAATTTTTTCATTTCACCCTATATCTTTCCTAGTTTTAAAAAAAATGTTTTAGAAAAATATTATTAGTTTTCAATTTTTTTTACTTGGGGTCAAATTAGTTGGCTTTATAGAATTAAAATAGAAATATATCAAATGGACCTCTCTATCTATTTTCACTTCTAGCATTGAATTAATGCCTGAAGATTGTGTTATTTGGACATGCAATTATGTAGTTTCAATCTATAAGTAGGGTTTCGACCTTTTTTTTGTCTTTCAATGCATATAGGAGGCTTAGGGATTAGTTTTTAAATCTATTTTATTGGTAATTTAAATTCTAAAATACTCAATTGATTATGGTTTTATGATTCATATGATTTTTATGCTTGTTGTGTAAAGATTGATTTAGTTGTGCATCTTGTTTTGGAAAGAGGATTTGTCTATGTTGAAAAGATTTGTAAAAGTTCCTAAAAATATTGAATTGATTTTAATTGTTGTTTGGAATTATTATTATGATGTATTATAAATTTTATAATTCATTATGTTTCTATTATCTTGTTTGAGTATAAGGGTTTGGGAGCCTAGGTGCATAGTTGGTTCAGTGGGTCTTAATGGGGATCACAACCCTAAAGTGACCAGTCTAGGATAACTCATTAAATAAATTTTAATCAAAGAATAATATTATAAATAAAGTAGGTGGATACACATTAAACAAGATAAATATGATGCCTCACCTATGCCTTGAGTGCTAGTATAGGCTAAGGATGAAAGTGGGAGAAGACGCTTGTTGAGACTGGTACAATCCAAGTTCCTTGTCTTCACAAAAGGATTGTTTGATTCTACATGAGTCCTACTTGGGGCCTAATATCTAGAGAGACTAATTTAGGATAAACTAAGAGTATTTGGGTCTAGGGTTCATAAATAGTGGTCTAGGATAACCCAAGCCAAAGGATATGTAATGACACTCTTCCTACATGCATACAAGAGTCCCTTTCATTGGAATTGTGATCATGCCTCTGGTCCCTTTTTCCTTTGTTTGTGAATCCTTGCATTTCCTTATTGAATTGGGAGGTTGGTTACATCCTTTTTCTTGGTTGGTATGATATGGTGTGAGGCCTTTTGTATATCTCCTTAGCATGTTGAGAGTGGACCTTAGGGTTCTAAGTGGTTGGGTGGTAATATTTTTTCTCCATTGAGGTTCAGTGGTCTGTTCAAGATCACATGGATGGATTCCATTCTCAGTACCTAAATTCATGTTTCTTAAGAGATCTTGAATTTGTACATATCATCATCTCATGTAATATTGTATTCCTTTATACGATGATGTAATTTGTATATCATCCTTGTAGGATAATGATGTAATTATAATCATGATGATGCATTTGTAAAGATGTACAATGCAATGAGAAGATTAGGATGGATTCTATTATAATTATGGTTAGTGTTCAACTTATATGTTTGGTTGTCACTCATGTCAAATTTGGTGATCTGGATAGATCATAGTATATAGAGTAGTTGATTGCGTTGCTGGTGGTCTAGTGTTTGGTTGTCATGGATCACAATATATATAGTAATTGTTTTTTAGTCTTGGTGGTTTGGACAGGAGAAGATTTAGATATAATATATTAATATTAATGAAAAGTGTAGACAAGACATTAGAAGCTAAGTCATGCATAAGTTTTGCAGTGTGACAATATTTGTAGGTGTTGTTTCTAGAAGATCCTTACTCCAAAAACTAATGGTGGTGCGAGGAGTTGATTCTCTTGGTGTCAGAGTTTTTTGTTTGGATGTAACAAACAATTTTATATTTAAATTAATCTAGATGCTTGTGTAGTAGTGATAATGATGATTACACATTTGAAGATGACTGTACTCTGCACTTTCAAGTAAAAAGTAAAGACATAAAGTTGAAGAATGTTTAATGATATGGATGTGTATGTAGTTGTAATGAATATGTTTTATATGACAATGATGATTATGTGTTCCACATTTTTTTAATGATTCCTTGTTATCCATATTCCAAATTTACTTATGGGATTGACTTATTGGTCTTTGTAGTTGTGTTCATTATATTTCTAGCCGATCTTGGTTGTTGTGTTTTCTTAGGTGATTGTAGCATGTGATTGTAGTGTGTGATCATGGCCATTAGAAGGAAACATATTAAAAACAAATTCTAGGACAAAGTGTTTTCAATATGACTTTTTGACCCTTGTAATTGACAAATATTTTCTTAGACAAAGTAATTACAGGATGACTTGGTGTATATATTGATGGTATAAACATTTTTTTCTAAGCAATAGATAGAAAGTGTGTGCGATAAAATATAAAGGTTGGTATAAGTGGAGGAAATTATAATATGGGCTATTTGGAATAGGTTAGGTTGTGAGAAAGTTGCAGATCTTCCTAACCAGATCTACTAGAAACAAGTTATGTTGAGATCTAATCCTAATAGGAACTAAATTCATGTATATGTAGAATATAGATGCAATCTTATCAGTTCATTTAATTTTCTCTTGGAAGTGAGCCATACAATTGTAAATCCTTTTTTGTAATACCTATAGTGAATCCACCTAAAGTGAGAATTCTGGTAGTGATCCACCTTTATTAAAATGACCTTAATTGGTTCACCTTAACCAGTGTTTTATACTTGATAATTATCATTCTCCATTGCTTTTGTAGTCTTTTGTTTCCATGTAAAATTTGGTGTTCATTGTGTATGTTTTGTGTGTGTACTTATTCATGTTTACATTTTTCTGGTTAATTGATTAAATATTTATTTTACTAGTTTAAAATCTATGAAATTGATAAAAGGTTTAAGTTACAAATGAATCACCCCCCCTCTTTTTTATAGGATATTCAACAATTGGTATCAAATCCTGCACTCTTGTTACTAGCTTAGCCACTTGAGGAAGATCCTAATTGATTGAACAATTAATATCCAAGTATATGCAATGATCATACTACTTAGATGAAGATTTAAAAATCATCCTTGAAGGTGTAAAGAGTATGGAGTCAAAGAATAAAAAATTAAAAGAAAGTATCAAGGAAGAAAATGATTGTGTCAAGAAGCTAAAAGATCAATTCTAGAAATTCAAGATGATATTTAAGGAGGTTAATAAAGAGTTGAAAGAGGAAAAAGATACTATAGAATATCAGATGCTTAAATTTGAAGAAATAAGGAAAGTGGAGGAATATCTAAGGAATACATTAAATTAGAAATTAGAGGAACGCGAGAAGATGAAACAAGAGAATGTGAAACTTGAACCAAAGGAAAAAGTCAGCAAAATCAATGCAATACTATATGAACTATTGAAAGAGCAAAAAACATTTGTAAACAAAAGTGGATTAGAATCAAATGATAAAGGTAAATGAGAGGTAGAAGATGAAAAGAAACCTAAAGATGTACAAACCTAGTCTAAAATAAAAATTCTCCTACAACAAGGCCTCTGGTTTAGCAACCCAATGCTCAAAGGTACCCATGATTTACTTTTTATTATTTTCAGTGCAATAGATTCATACATAAGGCAATTGAATGCAAAAAAAAAAGGAATCAAAATACTAAATGATTTATTTGTAAGAATTTTGGTCACAAAACAAGTTACTACTGAATGAATTAAAGTTATGGTAGAATGAATATATCACTTGTGGGTAAAGTCTTTTATGGATGTTTTAATCTATGCTATGGTTATGGTCATAAAACTAATTAGTGCAAATCTAGGACAAATTCAATAAAATCAATTTATAAAAACATTAAGTGTTACAATTGAAAAGAGTTTGGATATCTTTCTAGCAGTTGCAATGATACGATTACCTCGGTAAAAGTAGAACCTAAGAAGAAGGATGTAATGGTTTGGAGAAATAAGGAAATGAATGTGATAGTTGTATCAGATTTTGCTACATGTGTCTCTTCCTCTAGAAATTGATTTAGTATCTCAAGCTTAGTGGGAGCTTCACATAAAATATTTTTTCCCCCTTCACTAAGGTGTTTAATTTCATAGTGGTGACATGACAAGTGTTGATAGCTTTATACACTTACAAATTGGCTTGAGTTATTTAATTAAATATACTTGTTATTTATTAATATTTCTCTACTCTTATACTTGATAAATTAATTAATTAATTAATCTATATAGTTCACAATATTAATTCCATCTATCCTAAATCTAAATCAATTCATTTTCCACCTCATCCTCCACATCACCCACCACTTGAGCATATGGCTAAACTAATTAAATACTTTCAATAAATAATTATTTATGTATCATCAACAAACCATTTATCCACTTGTCTCAAATATTCTCTAATCTCAACCAATTGGACATGTTGAGCGCTATTTGTACACAATTTAATTGTGATGCAGGGGCATCTTGGGTCATTGGAATCCTCCTCAACCAAAACGATGTTTTTTTTGTTCTTTAGTTTGTTTGGAGACTGCTCGGGAATACTTTGTTGCTCGGGTCTGTCGCTCGATTATGCTTGTTCCAAGTTGGTCTCTGTTGCTGGGGTTTTTGTCACTCAGGAATGCTTGTTTCTGTTGCTCGGGTTTTGTCACTCGGGCATGCTTGTTTATTTCTTGTTGCTTGGGTTTCTCTTCTGACGCTTGGGTTTGTTTCCTATTTCTTAGGGTGTTCTTTGCCTGAGTCACCATGTTGCTCAGTCATCCTTTGCCCGAGTTGCTTATTTTGGAGTTGGATCTGGTGGCTAACTTCTTCAGTTAATTTTTGTAGCTTAATTTGATTTGGGTCCTCTCATTGGGATCTATGTGGACCTAAATTTGGGTCTCACTTATGGATTTGAGTGCCGACCTCTCTTGGTGGACTCTTGTATCTATTTATTTCTTTGTTCTTAGTTTTGGGTATAAGTTTTAGAATAGGATTTAATATCAGATTATCTGTAAGAAGGTATGTGACCTCTCATGTATGAAGATCAATTTGTAATTCTTTGAATATATGGCCAGAATTGGGAAGGCCTTAAAGCCCGACATGTAATGAGTTTGATCAATTAAATGAAAAGGATCTCTGTTGTTTCTTCTCTCATTGTGTTGTTGTTTCTTCTGCATTGTGTTGGCAAGATGGTTTTCTAGTTGGGAGAGCCCTTGGTCCCATTATCAACCGTCCCTTGCATCAGGTGGTATTAGAGCATTGGTGAGATCTAAGTTCCTTCTTGTAAATTGTAACCCTAGTTGGTATTGTTGTGGGGTAGCAGATTGCGATCTAACCTACAATTGCAGAGGGATTCAAGATAGTTTGTGGGAGAGGAAATGCCGATCTAGGTGTAGCTGATATGCTCAAATAAATGGCTTCCAGATTGGAAGCTATTGAGACAGCCCAGCGCAGAGGAAGACATCTTGAAGATGTGAGTTATGATGAGCTAGAAGAGGTTCAAGGTGAAGCTGCACCTACACCTGTGATGAATCAGGAAGAGGAGATATTTTAGAGAATGTATCAGAGGATAAGAAGGTGAAAATCACAAGAAAAAAGTTGAAAGGACATGCATCCTTATGGTGGGAACATCTGCAATTGGATCGAAATAAGAAAGGTAAAGAAAAAATCAAGGTATGGGATAAGATGGTAAACAAATTAAAAGACAAATTTCTACCTTGTGATTATCAGATTAAGCTAATTAGGTGAATGCAAAGTTTGAAGCAGAAAGATAGATCAGTAAAAGACTACACTAAGGAAATCTACATATTGGACATCAGATCTAGACATGCTAAAGATGAAGTGGAAAGAGTAGAAAGATACATGAATGGATTGATAAGTTCAATACAAGATGAGATTAGTTTGGTCAAGATGGAAAGCATTGAGGAGGCATATCAATTTGGCCTAAAAGCTAAGGAGAAGTCAAACAAAAGGTATCAACAAAGCCAGATAGGTAGAGGTGGTAGATTCCTTAGAGGAAGAGGTTGATCTCAAGGTGAAAATAGTAGATCTGAATCAGACAAGTCAATTTTAGACACATCTGAAGACAAAGGAAAGACTGAATGGAAAGGTGGAAGTTCATACCGAGGAAGAGACAATTACTCCAGAGGTGGTTATAGAAGAAAATGATTCCAAGTAACTTGTTACAATTATTGAGAGGAAGGACATAAATCCTTTGAATGTACACATGAAATAAAGAAAGACAGTAATAGAAGAAATTATTTGGTGCAAGAGGAGTCACCAAATGAAGATGAGAATGAAGGAAATCTCATGATCCAAAGGATACTATGGAGTGAGAAGGATAAGAAAGATCACGTCAGGAAAATTTTGTTCAAGACCAGATGTAGAGTTGCAGACAAAGTTTGGAAGGTGATTGTTGATAGTGGAAGCTCAGAGAATCTGGTATCCTAGGAAATGGTTGTAACTTAGTTATATTTGGAGAGGATGAAGCATCTGAAGCCCTATCAGATCTCATGGATCAAGGATGAGCATACATTAATGGTGAGTGAACAAATTTTTGTGAATCTGAAAATTGGAAAGTATTATGATAAGGTGTTGTGTGATATTATGCCTATGGATTGTTGTCACATCTTGTTGGGTAGACCTTGACAATATGATAGACATGCTATACATGATGGAAGATTGAAAAGATATTCTATTTGGGTTGATGGTAAGAAGGAAGTTTTGTTACCTCTGGTTGAAGAATATTTTGGTGAGATATGTACATCTGTGAAAGTTTGTTTGATGGAAGGTAGATAGTTTGTTAAGGATTTGAAAAGAAATGATATATGTTATTCTTTGATTCCTAAAAAACTAAGTAAAAGTATAAAAGATGACATTCATGCAGAAGTTGAAAATTTACTCACTGAGTACAAGGAGATAATTTCATATAATGTACCTGATGGTTTACCACCAATGAGAGATATCAGTCACTGTATGGATTTGATTCCTAGAGCTAGTTTACCGAACAAAGCACCACATAGGTTAACACCGACCAAGAATGAAGAGCTTAACTGACAAGTTCATGAATGGTTGAATAAAGGCTTGATCTGAGAAAGTTTGAGTCCATGAGCAGTAATAGCTATGTTGACACCTAAGAAGAATGGAGAATGGATAATGTGCACTAATTCCAAAGCAATTAATAAGATCTTAGTGAAGTATAGGTTTCCTAATCCGAGAATGGATGACTTAATAGATTGTTTGAGTGGAGCAAGATATTTTACCAAAATTGATTTGAAAAGTGGATATCATCATATCAGAATCAGAGAAGGTGATGAATGGAAGACTTCTTTCAAGACAAAGGATGATTTGTATGAGTGGTTGGTTATGCCTTTTGGTTTAACTAATGCACCGAGTACTTTTATGAGGTTAATAAATAAATTTTTGAAGAAATTCTTAAATAAATGTGTGATTGTATAATTGGATGATATTCTGGTATTGAGTAAGAATAGAGAAGAACATTTGATGCATATAAGGAAAGTGTTGCAAAGATTGAAAGAGGAAAAGTTGCTACTAAATCTGAATAAGTGTTCCTTCATGAAAGAAGAGATTGTGTATTTAGGTTTTGTTATTTCAGGTGATGGTTTGAAGATGGATCCTGAGAAGGTTGGATCTATACTTAGTTGGCCTACACCTAAGAATGTCACTGAGGCAAGATCATTTCATGGATTGGAAAGTATTTATAGGAAGTTTATCAGAAATTTCAGTTCTATTTGTAATTCTATGACTGAAAAAATGAGAGGAGACAAAAGAGAATTCAAGTGGACATATGGAGATGATAAGAGTTTTGAGGCTTTGAAGTTAAAGGTTGTTGAATTACCTATGTTAGAATTACCTGATTTCAATAAGGTATTTCAAGTTACATGTGATGCAAGTGGAAGTGCAATTGGAGCTGTGTTGACTCAAGAAGGTAAACCTGTTGGTTTCTTTAGTGAAAAGTTGAATGATGCTAAGAGGAAATATTTTGTCTATGATCAAGAGTTCTATTCTATTGTTCAAGCTATGAAGAAATGGAGACATTATTTGATCCCAAATGAATTTGTTTTGTACACTGATCATAAGGCTTTACAATATTTGCGTAGCTAGAATAAATTGAATCAAAGACATATGAAATGGGTAGAGTATTTACAGAGTTTCACATTTTTGATTAAACATAAGAGTGGAGTTTCTAACCGAGTTGCTGATGCATTGAGTAGAAGAAGATATTTGTTGACTGAAATGAGAATTGAATTTCTTGGTTTTGATAAAATGAAAAGTTTGTATGAAAGTGATCCTGATTTTTCTGAGCAGTGGAGAGTGTGCGGCTCACCTAATTCAAATAAATCAAGTATGAAGACTATTTCATTCAGGAAGATATGTTGTTCAAAGGTATTTAGTTATGTATACCAAGAGGATCAATGTGAACTAATTTGATTAAGGAGAAACATAGTAGTGGATTGGCTCAACATTTTGGTATTGATAAATTATTGGTTTGCTTAAGGAAAGGTATTTTTGGCCTCAGTTGTATAAGGATGTTCAAAAATTTGTGAAAAGTTGTGGAGTTTGTCAAGTTTCAAAATGAGTGAGTCAGAATACTGGTTTGTATACACCAATTACTATTCCCGAGAAACCTTGGAGTGATATCAGCATGGATTTTGTTCTTGGCTTACCTAGGATAACAAGAGGTAATGATTCCATATTTCTTCTTGTGGATAGATTTTCTAAGATGATACATTTCATAACATGTAAGAAAACATCATATGCAGTACATATAGTAGATATTTTATTTAAGGAGATTGTCAGATTGCATGGATTACTGAGGACTATCATCTCTGACCCAGATAGTAAATTTGTAAGCTATTTTTTAGAGAACACTCTAGAAGAAGTTGGATACTAAGTTGAAGTTTAGTTCTATATTTCATCCACGGACTGATGGAAAAATAGAGGTTGTAAACCAAATTTTGGGTAATTTTTTGAGATGCTTAGTTGGAGACACGCCAAGTAATTAGGATTTGATGTCGGCACAAGCAGAGTTTTTATACAACAATTCAGTGAAAAGAAATACTGGAAAGACACATTTTGAGATTTTTCATGGCACACAACTGAGAGGTATATCAAACTTGTGAGATATTTTTGGTGAAGAGAAAAGAAGTGTTGAAGTAGAAGAGTTTGCTAAGTTCATGAAGACATTACATGAAGATGTAAAACAGAAGCTGGAGAAAAGTAATCAGAAGTACAAGGATAGTGCAAATAGATCAAGAAGACATAAAACATTAGAATTTGGTGATGCATTAATGGTTCATTTAAAGAAAGGAAGATTTCCTATTGGAACATATGGTAAATTACAGATGAAGAATTTTGGTCCTTGCAAAATACTAAGAAGATTTGACAGTGGAAATTCTTATGAAGTTGAATTACCTAATGACATAGATATATCACCTATATTCAATATTCTATACTTGTATGAATATCATGAACCTAATACAGAAGTAACAATACCAAGTGATTATCCTAAGAAACATATAAAGTGGAACAGATTTTGAAATAGAGAATTGGCAGAAGTACAAGAGGAAATGAATACATGGAGTATCTAGTAAAGTGGAAGAATAGGCCGATTGAGGACACATCTTGGATTTATCAATCTAAATTGAATTCATTTTAGGTTGGACCTAATACATGATTCGAAGAATCATTTCTTGTACCCTAGGTGTCTAATGCAGGAACATCTTGGGTCCTTGGCAATCCTGCTCAACCAAAAAGATGTTTGCTATGTTCTTTAGTTTGTTTGGAGGCTTCTCAGGAATACTCTATTGCTTGGTTCTGTCGCTCAGTTATGCTTGTTTTGAGTTGGTATCTGTTGCTCAAGTTTCTGTCACTCGAGCATGCTTGTTTCTATTGCTCAGGTTCTATCGCTCAGGCATGCTTTTTTTATTTCATGTTGCTTGGGTTTCTCTTTTGATGCTCAAGTTTGTTTCCTATTGCTCAAGGTGTTCTTTTCCCAAGTCACTCTGTTGCTTAGTCATCCTTTACCCGATTTTCTTATTTTGGAGTTGGATCTAGTGGCCGACTTCTTCAGTTAATTTTTGTGGCTTAATTTGATTTGGGGTCTCTCATTGGGATCTGTGTGGACCTAAATATGGGTCTCACTTATGGATTTGAGTACCGACCTCTCTTGGTGGAATCTTGTATATATTTGTTTCTTTGTTCTTATTTTTGGGCATTAGTTTTAGAATAGGATTTAATATCAGATTATCTGTAAGTAGGTTTGTGACCTCGCATGTATGAAGATAAATTTGTAATTCTTTGAATATATGGACCAAATTGGGAAGGCCTTACAGTGCATCATATAATGATTTTGATCAATTAAAGGAAAACGATCTCTGTTGTTTCTTCTCTCACTGTGTTGTTGTTGCTTCGGATTATGTTGGCAAGCTGGTTTGGTAGTTGGGAGAACCCTTGGCCCCATTATCAACCATCCCTTGTGTCAACTTTCTATAATATCAATATTTGATTTACTCTCTTGAAAGAATAACGAAGTTATTCCCAAGGTTCTCCGGGGTCGTGGTACAACCTGCTTCATTACTCAGTTGAAGATAAATATGAATGTTCATGAGGAGGCCTTTGCTGGTACTTTTAAGACATCAAATTACAAAACAACTTTAGTGCTTTTTTTGTATATTCCAATTTATCAAAGGTTTGTGATTTAACTAAGGATGCAATTTTGTGTTTTAAAGATGATTACTTTTAGACTAATGACATAAATTAAAAGGAGTAGGGTAACAAGAAATGAATAACTTTCTGAAAATGAAATCCTAACAGACATAAATCATTGTTGATCCTTCCTTGTGAATTAAATGAATGGGAGAATTCAGAACAAACCCACGAAGTATAAATCAGACCATGTCACAATTCTATACTCAATGGATGCAACTGTTTGGAAAGAAAATGTATTCACTCGTGCAAGATTTTGAAAACCTATCAAATCATGAAGCTACCAAGATGCGTGCACACACGAGATAGATTTATCATTGTGCCCAATAGATGATCCTTTCCATACATTAGTCATAATAAGGTTAGATGAACAACAAAAAAACTCCAACTAATAGAAACGCAGATTTGAAACACAGTAAAACAATTGACTCTTTGAAAATAATGGATAAGCATGCACACATTCATCTTGATTTTGCATAGATAGAAGAAAATATCACAATAATAATGAATCACCAATTTTAGATCTTTATTGCATTAGGAATCCAACCTATAATACATTGTTTTGATTGCAATATATAGAGTTCTGATCTACAAACTTTGAATGCCAAAATTAGGGCATCAGAGGCTCTAAAAACAATGAAAACAAACTAAAACTAAAGCTTTGCTGAAGGAAACTATTACTTAGTGATACTAAACAGCTTGTATGGATTTTTAATCCATTTAAAATCATATTTCCCTTGCAAAAGGTATCAAACTTGTTAAGGAAGAAGAGAGAGAAGATGGAGTTTCATTGCTTGCAATTGGAGTCTTCTTCATGATCTTTGGGTTCTCCCTTGGAATCTTCACCTGTGGTTCTCTTCAAGGTGGGAACTAATAGAGGACTCTTAGTCCTTGATAAAAAACTCTAGTTAGGCATCTATCTGATCTGAAGTTTAGATTCCTTGCAAAAAAAGTGATCTCACTGAAAAAAACCCTGAAATTCAGACCCCGACCTCTGCACCAAAATTTGCAAAGGGCGAATTTAACTAAGTCTCAAAAAACAACTAAAGACCCTAAAATTTTGGCCCTTTCAGAGGCCAAAAGGATGAAAGGATGAAACATATGTAGTGCCAAAAGGGCCAAAAGGCCAAAATACCAAGTGGGTTGAAAGGCCAAAATTAATCTTTGGAGGAAAAATGGCTGTGTGAAAACTGCACTTTCAAAAATGGTTGTCCGGGTTTCGAGTAGTCAATTAGGGAACACTTTTGGATGACCAGCTCACAACCTCTTCACTATTTCCTACACTTCCTTATAGTTTATTTCCTTCCTTTTTACTTTTTTGATACGTTGTTCTTCCTTCTACCAGAAAATGGTTAATTCGGAAGCGAAGAAATTAATTTCTTCTCCGTGTTCGGACATCCTCTACATGTCTTCCTTTGAATAGAACAGTTGGTACAGGTCCTCTTTAGTGCTAACACCTTACAAAATATCTCTAAATTTTTGTATCACCTCTTTTGTCAAGCGCAGGGTTTGTTTTTATTGATCTCGAGACAGTTCTAGGCCAATACCTGTGACAAAACATTCTATTTCTTCTACCCATTCCATGAATTCTTTCTATTTTTTAGTATGCGGGCTTGACACTTTTTCGTAAACCTTAAGTGTTTTGGATATGCTCTTAATCCAGGTTTCAAATTTGTCTAGTTCTTTACCCTTGCATATCATAACCAGGATCTGGAAGCATTGATTCTTGATTATCTTGAGGTCTTGGAGGGAATCTTTCCATTTGGTTACTTTAGAAGCTAACCCCTCCTCACTCTCCATCAAATCAATCAACTTTGTGGTTTTAATCAGAATGACTCTATAAGGTCTAAAAAATAGTCTGATAACCCCTTCTCTGTACTTCTCAAAATCATTCTTCCAATCATCACTTGCCTGAATAAAATAAGGGGTCACTGTGTGTGTGTAAATGGGTACCTGTCAGAATCAACACAAATACTCAATAGGTCATTGCATTAGCTTGAAAGGTTAGTCAAAACGTTCAAAATCACTAATATCGGCCTATTGCCTTCTAACTAGAAAGAGTGTAATGAATAACATATTTAGCCCTCAGAATATGCTATA
>MU224469.1:583324-602461 GCA_018584345.1 Thuja plicata
ATTCCTTAATGGAATGTGACAACATTAGGAGGTGGGTTAGAGAAGAATTTAGGATTAGGATTAGATTAGCATGGGTGAATGGGTTGAGAAGGGTTAGAACCCAGGGTAGAAGTGGTTGAGATAGGCTGGGTTGGGGTTTAGGGGAATATTAATAAATAAAATAAACTTATTTAATTCATTTAAAAATATAGGAATTAATTATTTAAACAAAGAAATTGCTTTTTAATAATTAGAGGACTATAGCCATTTTAATTAAATTAAATAGGCTAGGGGAATGGGTTAATTGCAAGTGGGTATTTGATTTAGGGATTTATTTAATTCCTTTATAATTAAATACTATAGCCATGTTTGATTTTGATTTGATTTGATTGGTCGAAATTGATTTGAATTGTATGGCTATAATAGTTAATATAAATCAGCGATAAAAATCACCTAGGACATTAAATTGATTAAAAGAATTATGCCAAGCAGTAACAGGGTTGTCTGGACATAAATCGAGGGTATGATCGCACTTAGGGAAAATAGGGTCCATAGTTGTGACAGACCAAATTCAGGTGGTTACAGTCACACCTAGTGATAAGTCTAGAGTAGCTCTCTTTTCTAATACGGCTTGTAATGAGGCCTCTGGGCAACTTTGGTCAATGGGACCCACCATCTTATGAATGAATTTATTTAAAGCCTCATTTTTCTATGTTAAGGAGTTGATGGTCTCTTAGTCCTTGCTCATAAAACCTAGAGCATGCTTCAAACCTAGAGTTGTCATTGTCTTAATTCCTTCCATGGTTGGCTCCTCTATGTCTACCTCTTCAAATGTATAATCCTCAGGGGTAACTTGTGCTTGGGAGGTGCTAAGAGAAGGAACATATACTTGTTCCTTCCAGCAACCCCAGGTGTCTTGAGTGACATAGGATATGGTCCTTGCTAGTATGTTGGCATCTGCCTAATGGAATGCTTACCCCAAGAATTCCATATCTGTATCTTATCCTTCCTCCTCATCTGTATAAGTTCTCTTCTGAGGCTGAATCTCTTTAGTCAACCAATTAGGTTTACTAAAGGTGGTAACTAGCTCATATGGGGAAATGTGGAGGATTGAACCCAGGCTTTGTGATCTGGGAGTCACCTCCTCCTCTACTTATTTCCCATGTTCACATTCTTCCCTAGCTTCTCCCTCATAAAATTCTTCTTCGTACCTTTCTTCTTCTCCCTTCTCTTCTTCTCTCTTCTCTTCTTCCATAGCAGCATCTTGTTCATCTCTACCTTTTCCTTCATCCCTTGAGGAATTGATTATTACCTCTTCATTAAGGCCATTCATGGCTCCCAGTGTGGTTTTGAAAGGGGACACAACTTCTATGCTCACCATCACTTCAGGAGTTGGGATAAAAGAAGGCAACGGAACTGATGGTGGTGGAGTAGGCTTTGGCATCGTAGGTGGTGGAGTAGGAGTAGAAGGTGGTGGAGTTGGAATTGGAGTTGGGAGAGAAGGTGGTGGAGTAGGAACAAGAGGTAGGAGAGAGGTTGGTAGAGTCAAAATATTGGGGAGTGGAGTTGAGGCTGAACTCTCTACTAAATTATTACCTCCTACTATATTCTGGGCAGTGGTGGCATCTTGAGTTTCTAGCCCTTGGCTAGTGCTAGTGTCTGCTCCTGTGGTAGGCACATTTAGTGTGAGACTAGTAAACTGTTTTGGAGGTGGAGTGAGGATAACTTGTGGCTAGATAGGTGCCTATGTTCCCATGTCAATTATTGTTGTTTAGTCAGGTGTATCTTGCCCCTAGTCTGCAAAACCCTTTAGGCCTTCAAAATTGGATATCTAGAACTCATCTGGCCCTTGGGTATTTGAAGCATTGTCCTAATCCTTCAGATCCTTTGTATGCTTCATTGTGACCTCCTTCTTCCTTAGAGAGGCTTCCTAGGATCTGGTATTTCTCACCAAGGGTATATCTTCCTCTTCCGGGTCCTCTTGTAAAGTTTCAAATCTTGGATAAATGAAAGCCCTCTTTATTTTATAAGTTTTCTTCCCTTCTACAATGGTAGGGGAAGATTGGATAGAAGTGGAAGGGCTTTCCTCTTAGGTTTCCTATGATGATCTAATAGGAGGATCTATCTACTGTGTCATCCTATTTTTTGGGGCCTTATAACTAGTATTAGGACCATATTGTATTGGACGTTCATGTCCATATACTGTCCCTGGCTTCTGAGCTGGAGCCTTCTTGTACTGGGGCACTGTGGACCTTTCTTCATGTTTCTTATCTGCCTTTTGTGGCAGATCCATTAGTGTCTTCATGAGAATAGGATCCATTTGGTAGGGCCTATTTATCCATGCCTCGATCATCCTAACCACATGCCTCGCTCAAAATTCAATATCGTCATTCTCATCTTTATCTATTTCTTCATTCAGGATGGGCTTGTTGTATATCTTATCTAGACTATAAATTGACTCTAGCACCTTATGTGAATCCTTTTGCCAAAAATTGGGGGAATACTAATCTCTAGAGCTTCTTATGCTAGTGTGAGGGACATCTTGCAGTAATCCCCGATCATTACCTCATGGTCATCTACAAAATTCATCCAATGATCTTCAATGTCCAGCTTATGGATGTAAAAATTTACAATGATATGGTTGTATGTGACTATTGGGTCAAATCGGGCCCAAAAAATTTTATATAGTTGGAGTGGGAACTCATCCCACTCAAAGACCAAGGACTTGCAGATTTTCATGTCTTGGAGAGTGTATGGGCCTAGGGAAATGAAGAAGTCCCAGCAGTGCTTCTTCTTATACTTTATGTGCTCGTATGCATCCGCAAGCTATTTGGCCATTTCTAGGATGATTACGCAATTAGATGGGTACTTGGGTAGCTTCTTTGGGTTCAGGGTAGATCCTACCACTTAGATGTATTTGAAAGTCCTGAACTGTATAAATTAAGCCCCTATGGCCCTCACTTTGGCAGCTGCTTCTTTTGACAGTCTCTTTGCAAAATCACCTTCTATAGATCTGATGATTACAAAGATAAAACTGTCGTTCTCTATCCTATAATGTGGGCTATCTTATGTCATATCTTCCCTTTGAACTAGTTGCAGATAAATAATATGAGGCCATGCATTTGGGTCATTGATGTTTCCCTTTTTTATGAGCCTCAAATAGTATGCTCATGTGGCTAACAAGTACACTATATATGTACTCATATAGAATTTTGGATTGTGCTTAACTGCAGTCAGTTGCTCATCAAATTTTTCACTTATGATAGTGGCCCAATCGAACCTGGATTTGTGGTTCTTGATCTTCTCTATCAGTAGGATCATCCAGTTCTCAAGTTGGATGGACTAAGGTAGTCCATACACTTGGCTTATTAGTATTACCACTACCTGGATGTCATCTTTTAAATACCCCCTTCTGAGGTCTATCTTGTCCAGTTTGTTATTCAGGAGAGGATTCTTGAGGTATTCCTAATTTGCACTTACATATGCATTCTCAACTTTGTTCCTAAACCATCTTAGTCCATTTTATATTTAGAAATCATATAATTTTTCCAAACCCTTTCGGAGATTGAAGGCCTCTTCTATGTTGTCAGGTCTTATGTCCAGAACCACCTATCTTTCTATAGTTTTAACCACCCTTTCATCTGATATGTAGTGGTTAGCTAGGGTCATGATCATCTTGGAAGACATGACTACCACTAGATGGGTTGTTGCATTAACCAGGCCCGATAGGACCAGGGAGGTAAAGTCTTCAGACCTTCCTGTTAGTTGGAAAAACCTTACCAAGAATTGATCCTAGTCCACATTCCCAATGTTTGTGGAAGTGATTTTTGTGTTTGTTCTCAATCTTTGAAGGGGATGATTCCCCTTGTATAGGTAATTCATCAAAGATGTTATTCCTTTCTCAGGCATTCTTGGGAGGAAAAACTACAAGTATCAGTATCTTTATTGAAAGGAAACTTAAAAAAATAGGAAAGAAAACAAAATCACTAAAAAATAGAAGGAGAAGGCTCTTAAGTAGCCAGAAATGCAATTTTTTCTCTTTTGGCCATTTCGGGCTTTCAAACACCAAAGACAAGATCAAGGTCTAAAAAGGCATGAAAAATGCAATGAACTAGGTTTGGAGAAATAAGACCTCTCGTACTTTCAGTGTGCGAAAGTCTAAAAAAGGGTTTGGACTCTGAAAGTCTGAAACCTTTGGAAGGAGGTCCCTATCTTCAGTCCTTTGACCTTTTAGTGTTTTGAGTGCTCGAGGAAGGGAATGTTTTTGGCCTTTCAAAGGTCAAAAACTTGTGAATAGGTCGTGACACCAAAAAACCCTAACTTCTAAAAAATGCAAAAAAAAGAAGGAAAAAAGGAGAGTGACCTCCCTGCAAGTCCAAGAGTGTAAAACCCTAGGGACCTGGGAGGGTTCACGACCTCACTAGGCTGAGAACCTACCCTAAACAGACGTAAAAATGGAAAAAAAAATAGAAAGGAAGAGAAGTCGAAACCCTACCTGTCAAATGCGAGGAGAGGTGACAACCATGATCATTGGAAGCTGAGGTCAAGGAGAAACTATCAATGTCTAGCGAGGAGGTGATAAACATGACAAGCACGCGGGGAGGTAGAAGACAAAATCGTGGAAGAGAAAAGGAAGACAAGTGATGGAAAAAGTGACTCAGGCCACTTAAATAGCCCACAGGGTGATGTCACCTAGTTTTGGCATTTCAGAGGCCGAAATGCCAAAAGTCAGGTGGCCTCATCCCCCTTTCAATTTTTTGGAGGCCAAAATAATGAAAGGTGCGAAGGTTCTTCCCTTCGGCCCTTTTGGCATTTTTGAGGACTTTGGGTCCACCAAAATGATGAAAGGGCGAAAAAGGCTGAAAACACTTTGATTCTCCTCAATAGGCTCCTCAAGAACCTAGTTCAAGGAACAGGGAGAGGGGTAGACCCAAAATCTAAACAAAAAAAGGGGGTCCCATTGGTAAGAGGACCAAAATGGGGTGTGTGTTGTGGACCCACAAGAACTAGTCCCAACAAAAGGAGGAATGACCAAGGCATTTATTTATCATCAAGACCCTTCTGGATTCTGACTTTGCAATGGAATGAAAACCAAGAGTTGTCTGTGTTGACTATCTTTCAATGACTTCTCAGTTTGGGCTCACCTGTGGTCATTCCTTGACCTTTGATTGTGGTAACTAGAACGTTTGTCAGTCATTCCTAACCTTCACCATGTAGACCAGGGATTCCCAAAAAGAACTTTGTTACCAGTTAAGCGTCCATGGCCTGGATAAAGTTTTCCCTAAATCCAAAATTTAACCTTTCTCTACTGCTAGTCGGGCATCTATATCCTTGGTAGAGGTTTTTATATTCACCCTTGTCCATTTTGTTTGCTAGGATGGAGCTATGTATGAGAGTTCTTTTCTTTGAAATGGTTTTTTTTCTTGTATGAGCCATATCAAGACCCTTGATGTGTGTAGTATGATATTCAGGTTCATACAATCTTCTTTGATCAATCTGAGCAAATATTACGCTGTGACACTCAGATTTTACACTTGTGACCTCTTCGGGCCATTTTTCTTTTGTGTGCTTGTTTCTCTCTTGTTCAGTTAATCTTTTTTTTCTCCTACCTTCGCATTCACTAAACTTTGGGTTTTAGGATTGGTGGGTACCCAAATCTACGCACTAGTACTAGTCCTAATTGATAAATTCTTGAGAAAGAAACACTCTTGAGTGTCATTTCTTAGTGTGATTTGTGATTAGGATGACTGAGCATTGAACATCTCTCTGATTGTCAATGATAAATACAACCACTTTGACTTTTGGAATGTTCTCTGCGCTATATGTTTCTTTGGAGAATTTGACTAAGAAATACCTCTGCTCCATTTAGGAACCACTTGTAATGAATCCAAGACACACTGACCCAAAGAAAAATGAGCCCTAACAAAGTGGGGGAAACAACCATGGACGGAAGAAAAGGATTGACAAAAATAAAAAACAAAGGAAAGAAAGACAACAAAGAATGCAAAAAGACGACACTATGATACAAGGCATAGAAAGGTAGTCCTGCTTAGGATCTGAAATGGTGTTTGAGAAATTTCCCATTGAATTTCAATGGGGTCAATCTCTGTCTAAGGTGTTTATCCTGAAAGTGTTCTCCCCGAAGATCTCTGATATTTGGTAGGGTCATGTCCACAATTTTTGAGATTTTGTGTGGCTGCCTGGCTTTTCTTTTGCCTTGTCTCACATGAGGACAATATCAGAGATCCTAAAAGCTTTAATGGTGGCTCTCTTGTCAAACCACTACTTGATGATGGCGTGGTGCTTTGAAACATTCTCAAGGCCAAAGTTAGTTTCTCATCCAGGTTGAGGAGGCTCATGAATCTAACTTGCACTCAATCTTCACCTCCAACGTACTGGTCTATAAATCTCAAAATTGGGATTTTTCAAGTTCATAGGGAAAACCAGTTACAAGCCATAGATTAGTTGGTATGGGGATGTTCCCAAGGCATTCTTAATCCTCACTCATTCTGTCCACAAAGCGTATTTCATTTATGTGTGCCAATCTCGTGGATTATCATCAAGGAGAATTTTTATCAATATTGTTAGGTTCTTGTTTGTAGACTCTGCTATGCCATTGCCTTGTAGATAATAATTAGAAGAGAATTTGAGGATTACCTAGTTTTAGAAGGCCCATTGCATGAGCAAGGAAGAGGAGAAAGAGGGAGCATTTTCACATACCAGACAGAATGATATCCTGAACCTGGTTATGATGCGCTCCTCTAAGAACTTGGTTACTACCTATGTGGTGCAATTCTTCAGTGCTTGGGCCTCCATCTAGTGTGTGAATTAATCGGTAGCTGTTAATGAACTTGTGTCCTACAGATGAAGGGGGGTTAAGCATTCCAATAAAATCTAAGCCCCATTGTGTGACCGGACGTACCTCATATACTAGCTCTAAATGTGTTGTTAGATTTCTCTCTTGGGTTGCGCTTGTTTGGTAAGTAAGGCATGATCTTACATGTTCTCTAGTGTCTTTGAACAATATTGGCCAAAAATACCCTGCCCTTAAGATCTAGTGAGAAGTTACCTCAGCTGAATCGTGTCTTGTCCTATATCTATCATGAAAATATTCTAGGATATTCTTTGCTTCAAGCCTTTCCAAGCACCTCAAGTAAAGACCTTCATAATTGTGTTCATATAGGTGACCATTCTTTAGCATGTAGGAGCTACTTTTAATTTTCAAATCCCTTCTTTGTGACCTATTCATGCCCTCTAGGGAGCGATTCTATAGTAGGTCTAGTATACTACATCTTGATACCATATATCAGTTATCACAACTTGATTAATGTAACTTTGGCATGCTAGACCTTCTTCCAGTTTAGAGATTAGCTTTGTCAGGCCTTGGCCTCTTACTAGTTTCATTGGTTATATTTCTAGGTCAAACTCTTGCAGGATTGCCATCCATTTTCCTCTTTGTTCTCCTAGCTCATTTTGCATCAGCGAAGATTTTACGGCTGTGTCCAGGACTATCCTGAAGACTTTGGTCCTTAAGATGTAGTGCCAAAATTTCTTTACCTCTTCGACCAAAGAAAAAAATTATTTGTCTAGGTTGGGGTTTCTGACTTCAGCATATTTAAGGGGGCAACTCATGAAGGCTATTGGTCTCTCATTCTCCCTATCTTTCTTCTATGTGAGGATGTCGATGCAAGAGTATTCCAATGTGAAAGAGTATACTTTGAAGGGAATAGAGTAATCTAGACTAAAAAGGATAGGGGTTGTGGCTATGGCATTCTTGATCTCTTCAAATGACTTCCTTACTACAGGAGTCCACTCAATCTTAGCATCCTTCTTCAACATGTCATTGAGTGGTTTTACTATCTTGGAAAGACTGCTAATGAACTTCTTTATGAAGTTAATCTTCCCAAAGAAAGAATTCAATTCTTTTTGACTGTGAGGTGGTGTTAGCTTGAGAATAGATTTTACCTAGTCGCGGTCAATAACTATCCTTGTTTCTAAGATTATGTGTCAAAGCAACTTGCCTTATGTCACCCTGAATACACTTTTTTAGGATTTAGGGAAATCCTATATTTCTTGCATATTTGGAGGACCTTCCTTAAATCTCTTATATAATCGGCTTGATCTTTTGAAAAAATGGTCAGATCATCCATGTAGATGATGATAGATTTATCGACTAGCCCTTTGAAGGAAGTGTTCATCACTCTCTAGAAAGTAGCCCCGGTGTTGATTAAACTAAAGGGTATCCGTCGATGGGCAAATGTCCCTCACTTGGTGGTGAATGTCGTCTTTAATTTGTCTTCCTCTTGCACCTTTACTTGGTTATACCTTAAATAGCCATCTAGGAAGGATGTCATTTGGGAACCATTCACTACTTGATATACCTCATCAAGAGAAGGGAGTGGGTAGTTATCCTTTTGAGAGGCTTTGTTCAGATATTGGAAGTCCACGCACACTCGTATCTTATCGGTCTTCTTTCTCATGGGTACCAAGTTGTCCACCCATGTGGATTCTCATATGGGGAATATGATTCTAGCATCTAGAAACTTCTAGACTTACTTTTGTATCAAGGGCTCCATAGTAGGGTTAACAGAGTGTTGACATTGATGGAACAGTTTAGAATATGGTTTTAGTGGGATATTGTGCACAATGACCAAGGTTTCATATATTTTTAGTTCTTCATAACTCCAAGCTATGATATCTCAATATTTTGTAAGGAGGTGGACCATCTCATCTTTCTCCTCTTTGGTACATACTCTCCCAATGTGAACTTCTCTTGGCTCATCTTCGGTGCCAAGGTTGTATGCTTCGTACTCTTTACCATCGGGTGGTATGTTTGGATGTCTTTTCATAGCAGTATCATCACTATAAAAAATCCTCTCTAGTTCCACCATTCCATTGGGTATGGAATTGGTCCTTAGTTTTATGATTCCTTGATTGTTAGGGTCTTCCAGGTTAACTTCCTCTTCTACCTCTTTCTTCTCTTCGTCTATGATCTATTTTTCAAACACACCTGTCCACATGATGAAATCAATGATGTGTTGGTCATCTTGAAAGACTTGGAAGTTGGTGATGTTATCTGGGATGGTTGGGGCTGCAATGAGTTCAACTAGGAACTTATTTAGTTTTGACATATACATTAGATATAACGAACTCACAGATATAGCTAAGGTATCAGCAACAAAGTTCTTCCTTTGTGGGGTGGACTTGATGTTGAATGCTTCGAAGTCATTGGTCAAGTACCATACCTATTTTGGTAGGTTGAAAGCCTCTTATAATTTCAATAATACTGAATGCAGACTTGTTTGATGATCAATTGTGAATCTCCTTCTACCATCAAGGCTTTTATTCCTTTCTCGTGGGCCAAGATGAGTCCATGGACCAATACTTCATATTCTGCAACACTGTTAGTGGACAAATTTTGTAATCTATATGTAGCATAGAAATACTTTCCTCTTGGATTAATGAGTTCAATCCCTACTCGTGCTCCTTGTTTACACTTAGAGCCATCGAAGCATAATTTCCATATTTGGTACTATTTTGTGACTTTCAAATCATCAAGGACCCTCTTTGAGAATCCATTTGCTTGGAGCTTCTGCTTCTTTCTTCCATCACTACATGAGGAAGTTGACTCTTTTTTTCTCATCCCTTGGATATGTTTGAGGTCAGGGAATTTAGTAATTTTGCTAGCTTTATCTTCCTCTATCTCTTAGTATTGTGGACATGCTCCATCATCTGAAGTGCTTCAGTCACTAAATAAGTTTAAGGTAGGGCTTTTGGTAGCTAAATCTGACCCGCTATCTTAACTTTCAGTCGGGGCATCTAGGTCCACTAGGTCATCTGCCCTAGTCATGGTGCCACCTTTGGTTGCCACTCTGAGGGTTTCCTTTTCTTTATCAGGCTTCGTTAGGGTTTTGACTGGTAGGTAAATTTGGGTTAGCATTCGAGAAAATGAATTTTGGCAATTAGAGCACGTGAATTATGAGTGACTCTCTTGATGCAACTGACAGTACCCTAGAAGAAAAAGGATGTTAGGGTCCACGTATTTCCCTAGGTGTTGCATGCCTATTTTTATACTACTGATAAATTTTTGAAGGATTTCCTCATGGATGTTGAACTCCAGTAGGCCCTACACCAGACTATGGCCTTGTTCTTCAACTTCTCTGATTTAGAACATGAAAATGTCATCCATCTGATAGGTTCCTAGGTCGGTCTGTGTGGAAAAACTTCATTTAGACCATTGTATTTACTGATCATCCTTCTTAATTTAGGCTCGGCATCAATCTTGATTTGGTTGTTCAATCCTTTCCATGATAACCACAGCTATGTGAAATCCATGGATAACCATCCTCTCAAGCATTTGGTCCATTTTTGACTTAGCAGGATTCCATAAATCTTGAGGATATCTGCTACGTGCACATCAATGTATTCTTGTATGCTTGGGTTTGCAACCAGTTGGATATGTACGTCCTTAAGAACACCAATTACCTTGACTTCTTTCTTATCGATCTAAATCACCACTATATTTTTTGTTTGCGAAATCATTCCCAGTCTTTGACACATGGATAAAGGCATGACATTACACGATGCCCTAGAATCAATTAGGAAATTGTGTATGTTCTTCCCAGAAATCTGTAGACTGAGGAGGAATGGTGGTACCTCTATCTTTTCTTTGAACATCATCGGGAAAGCTTGAGAAGTGTTCACATTAGAGGTGGTCTTTGCATTCCTAGCTATTGTACCTTGTTTTTAATGGTCTAGGGATTTTAGGAGGGCTTCTCTCTGAGAAGGGAAACCTTGAAGCATCACGAACATGGATATGTTTGCCTTTGTTTTCTTTAATTATTCAACTGCATTGTATTTTTCATTTTACTATGTTGGGCTCCTGTAACTGGAAAATGAGTTTGGTGGGGATGATGTAGGAGCATTCAAACCTATAGGTGGCACAGGATTATTTCTTGCTCGGGGATTTGGTGGAGTTGGTTATTTACTTGGAGGTATGCCATCAGTCATAGGTTCCTTTTGGCTCCATAGATTGTAGGACTTTCAATGATCATTTTGATAGGGATGAACTTCAAAGTAATCAGGATCATTCTGTTTCTAGAATGGGAACACAAACTCTTCTTCTCCCGAATAGGGGCCCAAACTTTCTTTGTTTCAAGAATCATAGGAATCAAACATCATAGCATTGAATTGAATGGGTGGTTCCTCTGGATTTTGAGGATAATCGTTATACGATTTGATTCTATATCCATCATTGCCTTGGTGTAGATTTGAAGCCACAATGAAATTGGCCTCCGCAACCTCATAGGTGTTAGCATTATCCGCCGGTATGCTGCCATTGTTGGGCCGGGTGTTCCATGGTTTATTTGGTCTTTGCTTCATAAATGTCTTATCCTATGTATTGTTGTTATTATTGTAAGTGTTGAAATTCTGATTCTAGTTCTAGGGATAAGAATTTGGACCAACCAGCGCTTGTTGGTACCCACTTTAGTTTTGGGAAGGATTCAACTATCCAGGTGAGCTCACTTGTGAGTTGGGACAAGGTTTTCTTTGCAATGTCCAACTTAGAGGCTAGGTGAGTATCTGGTTTAGCTTGGGGCACGACCCTTTTCTCCACAAAAGTTGTTTTATGAGCTTCGTAACTAGGATAAGTGATGGACAGTGGTAGGTTTGTGAATATTTGTGTTGGAATTGGATTTAGTGAAGGCATATGAGTGGCAAAAGATTGATTGCTAGTTGAAAATAGATGTCGGGTAGCGATGTTGTTAATGGTGGGAATAGTCACGAAGCTCCCTTCTTGTAGGTCCATTTGCTGTGTGAATGTTATGGCCTCATTATAAACCTTTTCTATTGTGTCTCTATTTGTAGGTGGGAGTCTTAGAAAATTGAAGTGAAGGGGTCTAGAGCTTTGAGGTAAACTTGTATGATGGATGCCTCTAGAATGGTGTAAGCAGCTTCCAACTTTTGATGCATCTTATGGAAACAATGATTGAACATGGCAATGGGCTCCTTAGGATCTTTTCTTGTTGTTATGAACTGGTGATGTGTCATAGCAGGGTCCATGTACAACTTTAATTGACTAAAAATTTTGGTTTTAAATTCGATCCATGAAGAGATAGATCCCTGTAGTAGGTTCAGGTACCAGTTGTATGCAAATTACCCCAAATTGTATGGGAAAAGAGGTAAGACAACATCATGGTGGCAAATCTCTTTACGGTTACAAATTTATTTGAAGGCACAAATGTGCTCTTCTATTTTCCTTGATTCACCCTATATGTAACGTGTGTAAAAATTCTCCAAATTTTTGGGCAATTCATTGAGCTTCCCAATGAAGTTTAATGGTGAGCTTTGTGCATTAGAAAATAAAGTCATTGGGAAAGGTTGCTACAAATTTTTATTTTGCAAGTTCTGATTTTGATTTATGGCTGTGAGAAGAGTCAGGACAGTGATGTGTGATTGTTTTCCAAGCGGGTTCTGTTACTTGGTAGGATGGTGAGAGGAGTTCTCTCTTGTCTTCCCTTTATCGCAATGAGCTCTATGGTAGTGAGTGAGTTCAAGGAACTCACCTCTTTTTGGAGATGATCTAAGCACTCGCACGAACTGTTCTAGAGAAAAAGATCCAGTGTTATCCAACTTTTCAATCTTGAGGCCCTCCTTCTAGTGCCACTTTTATTGAGCATTGTTTTTACACAAGTCAATTGCTAGGATCTTGAGATTCCATTTCCTCTCTTGATAGAATAACAAAGTTATTCCCAAGGTTCTTCGGGGTCATGTTACAACTTGCTTGGTTACTCAGTTGAAGAAAAATGTGAATATTCATGAGGAGACCTTTGCTAGTACTTTCAAGACATCAAACTACAAAACAACTTTAGTGCTTTTTGTTGTATTTTCCAATTTATCAAAGATTTGTGATTTAACTAAGGATGCAATTTTGTGTTTTAAAGGTGATTGCTTTGAGACTTATGAAAAAAATTCAAAGGATTAAGGTAACAAGAAATGAAATGAATTATTAAAATGAAATCCTAATAGACCTAAACCATTGTTGATCCTTCCTTGGAAATTGAATGATGGAGAGATTTTTGAACAAACCAATGAAGTATAAATAAGACCATGTCATAATTCTATATTCAATGGATGCAATTGTTTAGAGAGAAAATGTATTCACTCATGCAAGATTTTCAAAACCTATCAAATCATGAAGCTATCAAGATGCACGCACACATGAGAGGGATTTATCATTGAGCCCAATATATGATCCTTTCCATACATTTGTCACAACAAGGTAGATGAACAATAACAAACTCCAACTAATAGAAACACATATTCAAAATACAGTAAAACAATTGGCTCTTTTAAAATAATGAATAAGCATGCACATATTCATCAATTTCACATAGATAGAAGAAAATAGCACACCACAAATGAAGCGCCAATTGTAGATATTTATTGCATTAGGAATCCAACATGTAATACATTGTTTTGATTACAATACATAGAGTTCTGATCTACAAACTCTGAATGCCTAGATTAGGGCATCAGAGACTCTAAAAACAATGAAAACAAACTAAAAATAAAGCTTTGCTAAAGGAAACTATTGATAACTGATATTAAACAACTTGCATGGGTTTTTAATCCATTTACAATAGTTTTCCCATGCAAAAGGGATCAAACTTATTAAGAAAGAAGAGAGAGAAACTGGAGTTTTGTTTCTTGTAGCTGGAGTCTTCATCCTGATCTTTGGGTTCTCCCTTGGAATATTCACCTATGGTTCTCTTCAAGGTGAGAACTGATAGAGGACCCTTATTCCTTGAAAAATGAACTCTAGTTAGGCATCTATCTGATTTGAAATTTAGATTGCATGCAAAAAATTGATGTCACTGAAAAATCCTAGAAACTCGGACCCCGACCTTTGCACCAAAATTTGCTATGGGTGAATTTAACTAAGTGTCAAAACAAAAAAAGTGGAGACCCCAAAATTTTGACCCTTTCAGAGGCCAAAAGGCCAAAATACCAAGAGGGCCGAAAGGCTAAAATTAGCCTTTGGAGGAAAAATGGCTAAGTGTGAAAACTACACTTTCAAAAATGGTTGTCCAGGTTTTGAAAAGTCAGTTAGAGAAAATTTCTGAATGAGTATCTTGCAGCCTTTGCACTATTTCTTGCACTTCCTCATAATTGATTTCCTTCCCCTTCACTTTGTTGATCCTTCATTCCTACTTCTCTCTAAAAATGATCAATTCAGAAGCGAAGAACTTGATTTGTTATTCGTGTTTGAACATCCTCTGCATGTCTTCCTTTATATAAAATAGTTGGTGCATGGCCTCTTTGGTGATAAAACCTGCCAGAATATCTCTGAATTACTGTATCACCTCTTTTTTCAGGTGCGGGGTTTTTTTTTTAATCTTGGTACAGTTCTAGGCCAATACCTTTGAAGAAACCTTATATTTCTTCTACCCATTCCATGACTTCTTTCTATTTTTTGAGTATGCGGGCTAGGAACCTTTCATAAACCTTACTTGCTTTGGATATGCTCTTAATCCAGGTTTCAAAGTTGTCTAGCTCTTCACCCACCTATATCTTAACCAGGATCTGGAAGTGTTGTTTCTTTATTATCTTGAGGTCTTGGAGGGAAGCTTGCCATTTGGTTGCTTTAGAATCAAACCCCTTCTCACTCTCCATCAGATCAATCAACTTTGTGGTTTCAATCAAAATGACTTTGTAAGGCCTAAAAGCCAATTTGATAACCCCTTCTCCATACTTCTCAAAATCATTCTTCTCATCAACACTTGCCTGAATGAAAGGAGTCACACCTGCCGGTAAGTCCGGAGTAGCTATATTTTCTAATACGACCTGTAATGAGGCCTTTGGGCAACTTGGGTCAATGGGACCCACCATCTTATGAATGAATTTATTTAAAGCCTCATTTTTCTCTATTAAGGACTTCATGGTATCTTCATCCTTTCTCATAAAACATAGAGCATGCTTCAAACCTAGAGCTACCAATGTCTTACTTCCTTCCCTGGTTGGATCCCCTAAGTCTACCTCTTCAAATATATAATCCTCATGGGTCACTTGTCCTTGGGAGGTGATAATAGAAGGAATAGCTACCTGTGCCTTCCAGTGACCCCGAGTGTCTTGAGTGACATAAGATATGGTCCTTGTTGGTATGTTGGCGTCTTCTTGATGGAAGGCTTGCCCCAAGAATTTCAAATCTGCATCTTCTCCTTCATCCTCATCTGTATAAGGTCTCTTCCGATGCTGAATCTATTTAGTAAACAAAGTAGGTTTACTAAAGGCGGTAACTAGCTAAAATGTGGCAATATGGAGGATCAAAGCCAGGATTTTTGATTTGGGAGTGACCTCCTCCTCTGCTTCTTTCCTATGTTCACCTTCTTCCCCAGCTTCCCCCTCATGCATTTCTTCTTTGTGGCTTTCTTCTTCTCTCTTCTCTTCTTCCACTGAAACATCATGTTCATCTATAACTTGGCCTTCATCCCCTAAGGCACTAATTAGTACTTTTGCATTAAGGCCAGTCATGGCTCCCAATGTGGTTTTGAAAGGGGATGCAACTTCTCTTCTCATCGACACTTGGGGAGTCAGGATAAAACAAGGCAAAGGAACCGATAGTGGTGGAGTAGGAGTTGGCATCGTAGGTGTTGGAGTACGAGTAGAAGGTGGTGGAGTTGACATTGGAGTTGGGAGAGAAGGTGGTGGAGTAGTAATGGGAGGTGGGAGAGAGGTTGGCGGAGTCAGAATGTGGGGGAGTGGGGTTGAGGCTGAACTCTCTCCTAGACTATTACCTGCTACTATATTCTAGGCAGTGGTAACATCTTGAGTTTATGGCCCTTGGCCAGTGCTAGAGTACACTCCTGTGACAGACACATTTAGTGTGGGATTAGTGAATTGGGCCGGAGGTGGAGTGAGGATCACTTGCGGCTAGATGGGCGCTTATGTTCCCATGTCAATTCCTTTGTTTTAGTGAGGTGTATCTTGTCCCTGGTTCCCAAAACCCTCTAGGCCTTCAAAATTGGATATCTAAAAATCATATGACCCTAGGGTATCTGAAGGATTGTCCTTCTCTTTTAGATCCTTTGTATGCTTCCTTATGACCTCCTTCTTCCTTAGAGAGGTTCCTTGGGATCTGGTCTTTCTCACCAATGGTACATCTTCCTCTTTCGGCTCCTCTTGTAAAGTTTCCAATCCCGGAGAAACAAAAAGGCCTCTTTCTTTTATAAGTTTTCTTCCTTTCTCCAATGGTAGGGGAAGATTGGCTAGAAGTGGAAGGGCCTTCCTCTTGGGTGGTTTTTGATGATCCAACAAGAGGATCTATCTACCGTGTCATCCTAGTTTTTGGAGCCTTATGCCTAGTATTAGGACCATATTCTACTGGACGTTCATGTCCATATACTATCCCTAACTTCTAAGGTGGAGCCTTCTTGTACTGGGGCTTTGTGGACCTTTCTCTACGTTTCTTATCTGCCTTATGTGGAAGATCCATTAGTGTCTTCATGGGAATAGGATCCATTTGATAGGGCCTATTTATCCATGCCTCAGTCATCCTAACCACTTGCCTCACTCAGAATTCAATATCATCATTCTCATCTTTATCTATTTCTACATTCAACATGTGCCTATTGTATAACTTATCCAGAGTATAAATTGACTCTAGCACCTTATTTTAATCCTTTTCTCAAACCTTGGGGGTAATACTAATCTCTAGAGATGCTTGTGCTAGTGTGAGGGACATCCTGCAGTAATCCCAGATCCTTACCTCATGGTCGTCTATAGAAATCATTTAATGATCTTCATTGTGTGGCTCATGGATGTAAAACTTGCCAATGATATGGTTGTATATGCCTATTGGGTCAAATTGGGCCTAGATGGTTTTATATAGTTGGAGTGGGCACTCATCCCACTTAAAGGAAAAGGACTTGTAGATTTTCATGTCTTGGAGAGTGTATGGGCATAGGGAAATGGGGAAGTGCTAGCAGTGCTTCTTCTTATGCTTTATGTGCTCATATGTATCCGCAAGCTGTCTGGCCTTTCTAGAATGATTACCCAATCAGATGGGTACTTGGGTAGCTTCTCTGGGATCAAGGTAGATCTTGCCACTCATATGTATGTGAAAGTATTGAATTGTATGTAGTAAGCCCCTATGGCCCTCTCTTTGGTAGCTGCTTCTTCTGACAATCTCTTTGCGAAATCACCTTCTATGGATCTGATGATTGCAAGGATAAAAGTGGCATTCACTATCCTATAATCTAGGCTATCTTCTGGCATATTTTCCCTCCGAACTAGTTGTAGATAGACAATATGAGGCCATGCATTTGGGTCATTGATGTTTCCCCTTTTTTTGAGCATTGAATAGTCTACTCATGTAGGTAACAAGTACACTATATATATACTCATGTAGAATATTAGATTGTGCTTAACCGTAGTTAGTTCCTCATCCAATTTTTCACTTATGATAGTGACCCAATCGAACTTGTCTTTTTGGTTCCTGATCTTCTCTATCAGTAGGATCATCTAGTTCTCAAGTTGGATGGACTGAGGTAGTCCATACGCTCGACTTATTAGTTTTACCGTTGCCTGGATGTCATCTTTTAAATACCCCCTTCTGAGGTCTATCTTTTCTAGTTTGTTCTTTGGGAGAGGTTGCTTGAGGTATTCCTAATTTGCGATCACATATGCATCCTCAGCTTTGTTCCTAGACTGTCTTAGTCCTTTTTCTACGTAGAAATCATAGAATTTCTCCATGCCCTTTTGGATATGGAAGACCTCTTCTATGTTGTCCGGTCTTATGTCGAGAACTACCTGTCCTTCTGTAATTTTAACCACCCTTTCATCTAATATGTAGTGGTTATCTAGGGTCATGATCAGCTTGGAATACATCACTGCCACTAGATGAATTGTTGCATTAACCAAGCCTGATAGGACAAGGGAGGTACAATCTTCAGACCTTCCTGCTGGTTGGGAATACTTTACTATGAATTGATCCTAGTCCATATTACCGATGTCTATGTCAGTGATTTCTTTGTGTTTGTTCCCGATCTATGAAGGGCAGTGATTCCCCTTACATAGGTACTTCATTGTGGATGTTGTTCATTTCTCAGGCATTCTTGCGAGGAAAAAATTCAAGTATCAGTATCTTTATAGAAAGGAAATTGAAAAAAATAGGAAAGAAAAAAAGCTAACTAAAAAACAAAAGCAAAAGGTTCCAAAGTAGCCAGAAATGCAGTTTTAGCTCTTTTGGTCATTTTAGGCTTTCATATGCCAAAGATAAGGCCAGGGTCTGAAAAGGCTGAAAATGTGATGAACGAGGTTTGGAGAAACAAGCCTTCTTAGACTTTTGGTGTGGGAAAGTCCAAAAAAGGTTTCAGACTCTGAAAGTCTGAAACCTCCGGAAGGAGGACCTTGTCTTCGGTCATTCAGTCTTTTAGCATTTTGGGGGTTTCAGACATATCGGAGGTTTGAAACCTCGACGCTGCCAAAAGTGAAAAATGCACTTAGGTGAAAACAATGCTCGAGGAAGGGAATGTTTTTGGCCTTTCAAATGCTAAAAACCTGCCACAAGGTCGTGACGCCCAAAAACCCTACCTTCTAAAAAATAGAAAAAAAGAAGGCAAGGAGAGAAAACACTCTGCAAGTCCAAGGGTGCAAAACCCTAGGGACCTGGGAGGGAGCACAACCTGACTAGGCTAAGAACCTACCCTAAACAGACACAAAAATGAGGGAAACAAATAGACAGGAAGAGAAGTTGAAACCCTACCTATCAAACGTGAGGAGAGGGGAAAACCACGATCACTAAAAGCTGAAGTCGAGGAGCAACTGTCAACATCCAACAAGGAGGTGAGAAAGAAGGTGAGCACGTGGGGAGTCATAAGAGAAACCAAAGAAGAGAAAAAGAAGACAAGTGATGGAAAAAGCAACTCGGCCACTTAAATATCTCGCGGGGTGACGTCACCCGATTTTGGCATTTCAAAATCTGAAATGCCAAAAGTTGGGTGACCTCCTTCCCCTTTTGGTGTTTAGGAGGCCAAAACACCGAAAGGTGTGAAGGTTCTTCCCTTTGACCTTTTCCTTGTTTCGGAGGCCAAAACATTGAAAGGGATGGTTTCGGCCCTTTCGACATTTCAAAGGACTCTGGGTCCTTCGAAATGC
>MU224469.1:606356-624524 GCA_018584345.1 Thuja plicata
AAATCAGATCATTGTGTTTATTTCAGAGTTGAAAATGATCGCCTTCTTATTGTTGCATTATATGTTGATGATATGTTGCTATTTGGGAAGGGTAAGGGTATGATTTCTAATTTTAAATCTCAGTTGTTAGCATAGTTTGAGATGAAAGATCTTGGGGCAGCAAGGTACATCTTGGGTATGGAAATTAGTAGAGATAGGTCTAATAGAAAACTTTGGTTGAGTCAGAGTAAGTATGTGAAGTTTACATTGGATAGGTTCAGCATGGCAGATTGTAGACCACTATGTGTTCCTATTTTAGTGGGAACAAAGTTATCTGTAGATGATTGTCCAAAATCTCCTAGTGAGGTGGAGGACAAGAGTAGAGTACCTTATGCTAGTGCAGTTGGAAATCTTATGTATTCTATGGTCTGTACTAGACCAGACTTTGCCCAAGCAGTGGGAGTCTTGAGTTCGTTTATGGCTAACCCTGGATGGGTACATTGGGATGTAGTTAAGCGAGTATTCAGATATTTGAGGGGTACATCAGATTACTCCATATGTTACCATGGTAACTCTTCTGGATCTTTGCATTCAATTTGTATTCATGGGTTTGTGGATTCAGATTGGGAATGTGATATTAACAGTAGGACATCCACCGGTGCTTATGTGTTCACTATGTTTGGTGGTGCCATCATTTGGATGAGTAAGAGACAACCTGTGGTTGCTTTGTCCACTACAGAAGCTGATTACATGGCTGCTACTCATGCTTGTAAGGAATCCATTTGGCTTAGGAGATTATGTTCTAATGTTGGTGTTGATGTAGAATAGATTACTATTTGGTGTGATAGTCAGAGCGCTATTTGCCTTGCGAAGAATCCAACTTTCCATGCCAGAACGAAGCACATTGATGTGCAGTTTCACTTTGTGAGAGATATGGTGGAAGATGGAAAGGTAAATTTGGAGAAGGTAGATACTATGAAGAATGTTGCAGATGCATTAACGAAACCAGTGGGCACTGCGAAGTTGAGATGGTGTTCAGAGTCTATGGGCCTTTTGGCCTATAGTGGTTAGTTCCTGTTATGTTCCTATTATTCTTACAAGGTGTTCGACAAGTGGGAGAATGTTAGGAATAAGGTGTCTCAACATTGGATAATTCCTATTCTTATTATTTGTTTTGTGAAATGTAATTTCTAGTTGGCCTATTGATGTGTCACTCCACTTGATGTGTCGGCATCTTGAATTGTGTGTAAGGAGATCATGGCTGAAACGGTTATGACAGATTCCTATGACACGCAAGAGCTATTTCTAGGAGATTTCAATGAAAGGTGAAGACATGTGAGACATGTGGCAACTGATAAAGTTTACAACTGTACACTCTTCCAATCCTTGTTCTCTCTATTTTTTAGGGTTCCTATTTTCTCAGAGAATGGTAAAACCCTAATATGGCTATCTTTGGGAGTTTCCCTAAAAAGGAAAGCACATGATATAAGCATTTTTTAGGGTTACAAGAAAGGATACGAAAAAGAGTGCATTGTTGGTATGATCTGGTGCTACTGGTTTTGTCTTAGAGTGTCGATTGTCTCCTGAAAGAACTTGCATTGCAAGTGTGTTGTAACCGTCGTGTTGAAGATAATACATTGTGCAGGTTATGGAGTGCTGGGGTTTTTTACCAAAAAGGTTTTCCCCAGGGTAAATCATTGTGTCATTCTCTATTTTCTGTGTGCATGGTATGTGCCTGCAATATCATTGTTAAAGTAGTTAACGAATCTAAAATTGTAAGGATTTAAAAGAATTTGCACAATACTTTCCTTTAGAGATTAGTGTAGGAAGCTATTTCCACACCTGAGTTTCCTTACAAAAAAGGCCAAAAACACTTTGAATCTCCTCAACAGGTCCCTCAAGAACCTTGTTCAAGGAACAGGGAGAGGGGCATACCTAAAAGCTAAAAGAAAAAAGGGGGTCCCCATAGTTAGAGGACCAAAATGGTGTATGTGTTGTGGACCCACAAAAGGACACATGCAATCAATTTACTCATCCATTTTCCACTTGGCCTCTTTTGGGCTATGGGAGAATATTTGTCATCATTTCTCTTCATATCATCCCTCCATTTCTTTTCTTTGAATCTAGACCATTGGTTCATGCTACCTAGGTTCTTGCCTTGAAAAATCTATAAATAGAGAGCATTTTGGGTCAGCCTAAATTTAGTCTTCAATTGAATCTCATTTTAGCTGCATACTCTATATTTTCTTTCATCTGCATATCTTCAATTGCATTTTTATGCATCTTAGATAATATAGTAACTCATAGCTTAGAAATTTAGCTTCGTAATATCTTAATTTGCTGCATCATAGGGTGCATATACCCAAGTTAAACTATGCATTTTAGCTTCATATCATTTTATATCTCTATCATGGAATCATGCATCATAAAATATCATAAATATAATTCTTCAAATTGTCATCTCATTGGTCACAAGTGCATTTAAGAGAAAAAAATATGACCAAAAATATCTTTGGAGATAAAGGACAATGTGACACTAATTAAGAGAAGTTTCATTAGACTTGTAGTTTACTTATTTAGATTAAATTACATCTCAATATTATTTTCATTGGTCTATTAGTTTTTTTAAATTTCTTTACACTAGTTTATGGTATATATTTTCGGTTCACACCATGTGGCTTGTGCCCCTTTTAAACATTTTTATTGTAGGTTTTTTCATGACAGGTTTGAAGAAAAGAATATCTACACGTCTGAGATACAGAGTGATGCATACATTACACAGAAAAGAGAATACCCCATCTGTAACAACACATTTGTCACTCATTTTGATGCATTTACTATTCCTCTCAGTGCATACACTTTCTATTTTAACACATTCACTAATCATAGTAGCACATACATTAGGTAGTTTAGCACATATGTTCTTTGTTTCAGTACATATATTAGATAGTTTAGCGTATATATATTTTTTATTATGGCACATTTATATGAGATATAAAAAACTTAATTTCCCAGGATTTGACTGAACTAAAACTACTTACAAGGGTTGTCAAAGACTGAACTATAACTACTTACAAGGGTTTGCAGTCTTTTGTTTTGGAGAATTCAAATTAAAATCAATCAATTGTCTCATCTTTGATTAAATAGGAACATAACTTAAATAATAGAAAATTGATCAAGTTCCTTTTGTGCTTGAGGTTATAGGTATATTCTCTCCCCTTAACTAGGTGATTAGAAAGCTAAACTCATCTTTTCTTTCAAGTAGTGTTTTCCTTCTTAGAGGGCCTACCTCCTAAGAAACTGATAAGGTCGAGGGAGAGGGAATGACCCAAGTGGTAATGAGTAAATCCAAGTTTTCCAAACCACTTTAAAAAAGATTTGATTATAATGAAAAATCATGGTCAAGGAAAGTGCAAGGGAATAACTCTCCTCCAGGGCCTTTGTGGTCCATAAAACCTTGGTTTTCAAGGTTAGGAGACCTCTTAATTGAGTTTATACCTTATCAGTCTGAATATATGCCTTTATTAAACACTATTTAAAATAGAATCCTACCTGACTCACCTCCAAATGTTATTATACTATTAGTGCAAGAGAGGGGAAGAATCTCCTCAAAATAGTCTCCTCTACACTTTGCTTGCCTATGGATTTTCCCAATTTTTGCACACTTCATGACATGGCCAACCAATTACCATGCTTAAAATATCTTTTCAATATTGATGTGGAATAGAGAAATAACAAAAAAAAAAATGAGGTGCTCGATTTGGCCCTTCGCAATATCATTTGCTTTAAATTTTTGATCGCCTTTCTAATAAATTCTACTTAACTTTTCTTATTTTTGTATGTTAATTAACTTTGAACTTTTGTAAAAAATGAGAGAGTGATTAACCATTAATAACTTTCAAAAGAATAAGTCTTTTTTAAAAATTTGAATTGCAATCTCAAAAAGGGAAACATATTAAATTAATTAATTAAAAATTTCAATATGATTTTATTAATTAATTTAATATTTTCCCTTCTAAAACCTAGTAGTATTTCTTTGGAAAAATGCTAAGAAATTTTGATTGAGAAGAAGTTAAGCCTTAAGATTTGAACTAGAATTGGAGGGCGACTAACCAAGAATATTATTTTGGTTTTCTGGAAAGACATTAATTTATGGTGCACCAATTTAAATTTTGGGTATATTGAAATTAAGGCAACACATACCAAGATCTTGGAGCTTGCTCCAACCCATATAGTGCCTTTTAAAAGTTCCAAACCATGTTCGGATCATCTGATAGCTTGAAACATTTTGATTTCTCTATGTATGCTTCTTTCAATTATCCATTCAGAAATGCAGATTTCACATCCATATGATATTCCTTGAAATCCTTGTGTGGAAGACCATTTATTTATTTATTTATTTATTTCATACTTGCCATAGGAGAATAAGTTTCTTCAAAGTAAATTAATTCTACCTTTGTATAACCTTTGCAAACAATTATTTCTTTATTCCTTACTATGTGTCCATCTTCATCTAATTTTTTCTAGAATACTCACTTTGTTCAAATTATATTCTTCTTAGTTGGTCTAGGGACCATTTTTGAAGTCTGATTCTTTATAATTTGGTCTAGTTCTCCTTCCATAACTTTTATCCAATTCTAATCATTGCAAGCTTCCTTCACAGTCTTTGGTTTCATTTTTAAAAGTAAGCATAAGTTAACATGTCCTTCAAAAACTTTACATGTTGTAATGCCACCCCTATTCTTATCTCCAATAATATAATATTAGTATTAATAAAATTTAAATAATTAAAAATTTTGAAAGATAATTTTTTTTTTAGAAAAGGACACACACAAACACACGCAGAGTAAAATTTACAAAGATCCATATGATGATAAGATCTCATAAGACATGATAAAAATATTATAGTCCATCTTTGAACACCAAAACTATTTTGAACTACTATATGTTAGTTTTGGGGTAGCTTAGAACACACACACACACACACACACACACACACACACACACACACACACACACACACACACACACACACACACACAGAGAAAAATNGCTTAGAACACACACACACACACACACACACACACACACACACACACACACACACACACACACACACACACACACACACAGAGTAAAATTTAAAAAATCCACATGAAGATAAGCTCTAATAAGACATGATAAAAATATTACAGTCCAACTTTGAACACCAAAACTATTTTGAACTACTATGTTTTAGTTTTGGGGTATCTTAGACAACTATTTTAGACAACTATCTTGAACTACTATATATTACAGTCCATTTCCCAATTAAATAGTAAATCATTGATTTAGATACAACAAAGAAGATGTGGGATGCCATTCTAAATCTGTACCAGATTGCTACCACTAATCAGAAGTTGATTCTTAAAGAAAAGTTGAGGAATACCTGGATGAACAAGGGAGAAGATGTTACAAGTTGTACCTCACCAGGCTTAGACTTGTCAAGGACAAGTTAGCAGCTATTGGAGGTAAAAAGGATGATGATGAGCTATTCAGAATAGACCTAAATGGGCTTACTAAGCAGTGGGATGTCTTTGTTCAATTTATTAATGGATGAGACACCTTACTGAGTTGGGATCGACTATGGAGTGACTTCACTCAGGAGAAGCTTAAACTAATTTCCTTGTCAATGGAACCAACAATAAGAGTCAAAAAAGTGAGGTGGAATAGGAAAATGTTTCCCTATCTAGAAAAGATAAAGTGAAGAATGGGTCTTATAAAGAATCAAATGTGGAAAGTGAGAAGAAGAAGGACTTGTCTAAGATCAAGTGCTTTGGCTGTCATGAGTTTGGCCACTGTTTCAATGATTTCCTGCAAAGTAAGAACAATGAGAAAGGCAAGAAGCAGGTAGAAGCTTTAGCAAGTGTAGATGAGCTCTCTAATAGAACGGAGGATAAGTTTTCACTCATAGCTTGTATGGTTAGCTCAACCTCATAGAGTGTTTCCTATATAGATAGTGGGGAATCATTTTATATGACAAGAGTTGGAGATTACTTCTCCAGTTATAAGGAGGAGGACACAAGAATCTAGATTTCTATGGGGAATATGTCCAAACTCAACTCAGTAGGGAAAGAGAATGTTCTGTTTCAGAGGGAGAATGGAAATCATATTTCCCTTCATGATGTGTTGCATGTACCAGGCTTGGGTATGAATCTGATTTCTATATCTGTTCTTCAGGATAAATGGTATAATATAATCTTTATAGGTGCACATGTATTGATCAAGCATAAGGATTCAAAATCACCCATAGCTATTAGAGTTAGGAGCATTGGGCTTTATAGGCTGTTGTTTGATACTCCTAAGGCACTCATGAGAATAATTAATCTTAGAGATCGAGGAGAGCTATGGCATAGGAGGTTGGACCATATACATCATGGATGACTTAAATTTCTTTGTGAGATAGTGACATGTGTTCCAGAGGTGAGAACAAAGCATTTTGATATATGTAAGGGATGTGTGTTGGGGAAGTTTGTGAAAGCATCTTTTCCAAGGAGTGATACTATATCCAAGGGTATTATTGATCTAGTACTTTCAAATATATGTGGACCAATATAAATGAAGTCTCTCAGAGGATATGAGTACTTTATTACTTTTATTGATGATTCCTCTAGGAATACCTAGATGTACTTCTTGAAGACCAAAGTTGAGGTTTTAAGATGCTTCCAAGAGTTCAAGGCTCTTATGGAGAATTTAACAGGAAGGAAGATAAAGGTTCTTCTATTAGAAAATAGAGGCGAGTACAAATGGAATGAGTTCCAAGAGTTTTGTACAATGGAAGGAATCAAGAGAGAATGAATTGTTCCTTACAACCCTCAATAGAATGGGGTTGCTAAAAGGAAGAACCATTTTATGTCGGAGGCAGCAAGAGCTATGCTACATGACCAGGACATGCCCTGTTACATATGGGAAGATTCATGTACTATGCTAATATACATAAAAAACAAGGTTTCACATAAGGCAATGAGGAAGATGACACCAGAGGACGCATTCAAAGGAAAGAAGCCAGATGTTAGTCACTTCAGGATATTTGGAAGTTTGGCATATTGTCACACTTGAAGGGATAAATGTACCAAGTTAGATTAGACTGTAGAGAGAGGTACTTTGTGGGGTACAATGAGACCTCAAAGGCATATCAGATATTTATTCTAGGTTTTGAGAGGATTATTGTTAGACATGATGTCAAATTTGTGGAGGAAAAGGAATTTAGGAGGTCCAAATATTTTCCAGTAGATGATCAGAGTGAGAAGCCAAAAAAAGCTCCAAGGATCACTCAATCGAATCAAGGGAAGCAAAGATCGAGCACGGTTACTAGTACAAGAACAAGCTCAAGTGTTGAGGTTTTGAAAAATATGGAGCAACAAGTGAAACATTAAATGCATCAAGAAGATACAGAGGTTGATATTCCATCCTCTAGCGTTGGCATCAAGAACTGTGAGGTTCAATAGACACATAAGGATACTCAGGAGTTTGTGGGAACTCGTAGGATGAGTATGAGACAATGAAGACAACCAATCAAGTTTAATGACTATGTGGCATTAGTTAGTTAGTTGGTAGATAATGAGCCTTCCAGCTATTAGGAGACTACACAACATGAGGTGTAGCGAGATGCGATGGTTGAGGATTATACCTCAATAATATAGAATAATGTGTGGGAGGTTGTGCCTAGACCAAAATATAGGGCAGTAGTTGGATCAGGCTGGATCTATAAGATCAAACATGGTGCAGATGGTAGAATCAAGAAATACAAGGCAAGGTTTGTAGAAAAGGGGTTCTCTTAGAAGGAGGGAATAAACTATGAGGATACATTTTCTGTAGTAGCCAGGTATACATCTATACAAGCTATGATCTCATTTGTAGCACAAATGGGATGACAGATTCATCAAATGGATGTCAAGACAACTTTGCTCAATGACAATTTTAAAGAGGAGGTATACATAGAACAACCAGAAGGCTTTGTAGCACATAGTCAAGAAACCACATGTGTAGATTGAAGAGAGCTTTGTGTGGACTCAAGAAGGCTCCTAGAGCATGGTATGAGCACATTTATACATACTTACAAGGAATGGACTTCGTGAAGAGTGAGGCAGATGCTAAGATTTTACTACTTTGTGGTTGGAGGCGAGGTTCTCATTCTTGTTCCATATGTGGATGACTTGTTTTTAACAGGTTCACTAGGGCTCATAGAGGAGTGCAAGAAGGACCTTGCAACAGAGTTTGAGATGAAGGATTTGGGACTTATGCATGACTTTCTAGGCATGGAGGTTTGGAAAATAGATGGAGAGATTTTCCGTGGACAAGAGAAATATTTCATTGAAATATTGAGGAGGTTCAGGGTGGAGTATTGCAAAGCCATGTCTACACCCATGATCATAAATTGGAAGAAGGTAGATACATCCAAGGAGAAGGATACAAATCCAACCTTATAAAGGCATATGATTGGTTCTTTGATGTATTTGGTCAACACCAAGCCGGATATAGCTTTTGTAGTAAAATCTCTAAGTCAGCTCATGGTTGATCCAAAGAGAGTGCATTCGACAATGAGAAAGAATGTGCTACGCTATTTGAGTGGTACAATTTAGTATGGGATCAAATATGGTCATGGTGAAGGAATCAATTTGATAGCCTATACTGATGTATATTGGGCTAGCAATACAAGGGACAAGAGAAGCACTTTAGGGTGTTGTTTCAGCTTGGCATCAAGAGTTGTCTCTTGGTTCAACAGGAAGAAAAATTTGTGGCTCTGAGTTCTACAAAATCATAATACATAGCAGCCAACATGGCAACATGTGAAGCTATATGGCTTCATAAGTTGCTAGTAGCCTTATTTGGTTAGAGAGTTGAGACAACTATGATACACGGTGACAATCAGAGTTGCATTAAATTATCTGAGAATCCTTTAGTTCATGATAGGTATAAGCATATAAACATTAGGTATCACTTCATTAGGGATTGTATAAAGAGGGGGATTGTTCAGCTACAATGCATATCTACTAAATAATAGGTAGCAGACATTCTGACTAAGGCATTGGGAAGGCAAAGTTCATATTCTTTAGAGAAAATTTGGGTGTTATGCAGAACAACTTCATTGCTAAGAGGGAGTGTTAGTTTTGGGGTAGCTTGGACAATTGTTTGTCCATTTCCCAATAAATAGTAAATAATTTTTTTCTGGAGAATTTGTTAGAGGAGAGTTAATTATTTATTATTTTAATTGATTCCTCTAGGGACATGTATCAACCAATTTGTTATGGGTTGTTAAGTTGTTTTTTTATCTCATCCGTTGATTGAGAATAAATCTCGGTTGTTGGTTTTCCAATGAGGGTAGTGTAAAAGGGGGTCATTGGGCATTTGGAGAAACAAGTTTGAGAAGCATTTGTAGTGTTAGAAAATAGTCTTGCAGTGTTAGCAAGGGTGTAGTGATAGCATTGGGAATAAGAGTTATGGCATCTCGACAGGAGAAATTGGGCTTGATTGTTGGAGCTCTACCAATAAGAGGCAAGCATTTTTATGTATCTCTTAATTTGTTGAAGATTAATATAAGCTCCTCATCTATAGTACTAGTTTTCTCTCTGGGGTTTTTCCAAGGACAATTTGTCCAAAAATATTGTGTTTCTGGTGTTCCATATTTCTTTCGTGTTTTTATTTGTGAACTTACAATTGTGTTATTATTCAATATTAGTTGTGAATTAATTTTTGGTAGTCACATTATCTATATAAGGTAGGAGATTAATAATCAGTAACTGCAATATAATTTCACACTATATTTAATCTATATCTAGATTAAAATATGAGAGTCTAAAATATAAGAAGACTCAATTATTGCAAATTCATAATATTAACTAGTCTTGTAGTTCATGCTTGTCCCCTTGATAATCTTGTGGAGGTCTATTGCTAGAGCTTACATTTTCTTCCACATCACCTTGGCATGGAATGACATTCAAATATGGAAATCATGGTTGCAAGGGGGCATCATCATTCTCGTGATCTATAAAAATAGAAGTGCATTCACCTTGTCTTTGTTATGCTCTGTTAAAATTGGACCCAATACCCATCCATATTTGTGCAAGCCAACTTGGGTATATCTAAAATTATGGGTTTGCAGGGTGTTCTTTACACTGTTAGAAATAAAAATCTGAACAGATAATTTTGTATTTATATATAAAATTTAATATATAGTGTAATATATTGATATTTTAAAGAAACAAGCTGATATTCTCATGTATATAATAATAAGAATATCAACTCTTATAGCACTATTGCAATATATTACTATTAATATATATGTGTATATATATCCATCTTTGAGTTATTGTTTTGCTAATATTATTTTAGATGTATATATTTTTGAAAATAATAATAGAATTGAAGTAATTGTTCCTCAAGAAGATGATGGACTCTCTGCAACTTCATGTCTCTGCAGTATGTGTGTGTCCTCGTGTTGAGTTTGTTGCGATTGCCCTATCCTCAATTTCTGTGTCGCTCTACTATGTGTCTTTCTATTTTATTTGTTTCATTGGAAGTATTTCTTTGTTTATCGGCTTATGTTTGTTTTGTGCCCTTGGTCTCCATTTCTTCTTCATTTTTGATCTGGGGTTTACCCTTCCCCTGTCTGGGTCGTGCATGTGATGGGAGGGCCAAATAATAATGGTGACCTCCCGTAGAGTGAAGGAATCATTAAGGACAATGCAGAGGCAAGTGGTAGTATTAATGATAAATGTAACAAGTCTAGAGAGGGTATTAAGGGTGAAAAACCGAATGACAAATTGGCCTACAAGAAAGTGGTGGCAGAGAGTTGTCCTCTTTTCTCAGCTAGTGCAGGGTTTGATGGAGTCTTCAGCTGAAGAGTGGTGGAGTTAGAAAAGGGCAGAGTGGGACAGGCCGCAATCGATGGAGGTGGACAAAATAGTGGAGGGAGTTCAGAGGGAGGCGGAGACAGAGGAGGAAGTGGTAAGTCTCCTTCTCCGTAATTGAAAACTCTCTCTCTTTTCTCGAATGAAGATATGGTAAGTGCTATTAGATCAGAGCAGAGTAGGTTAAAAAGCATTGCAATTTTTTTTGTTTGCTTGGATAAAGAAACACTACCGTCTCGCAAATTATTTGATGATTGGCTTGCCTCTATGTGGAGGAAAAAAATTGGTATCTTTGTTACTTATTGTAGAATGATACAAAAAGGGTTGTTTGTTATCTTTTTAAAAAATCACAACATGCAAGAAAAGGTTTTGAATAAGAAATTTTGGAATGTTGGCTGCTCTTTGTTTAAAGTTTTAACATGGTCCCCTAAAGGTAATATTGAGAATGTGGTCACTAAGTTGGCCTCGAATTAGGTGGAAATTAAAAATTTGAATGTTGAACTCTTGTCTTTTATCTCCCAAATATTGAAACCCCTAGGTTCTGTATTACAAATTGAACAATCTAGGGTTACCCTGCCTCATCTAAATGCTAGGGTTTTGGTTTCGCTTACACCAGAAGTTGACTTCCCTGATTGTATCTCACTGGAATTTCATGGAGATGTACTTTGTTGGGAAGTTTCAATGCTTGGAAATATTAATTCTTGTTTCCATTGTAGATGTAATGGACATTCTAAAAAGGATTACCCCGCATTAAAACATATTCAGAAAGCTAAATTCAATACAGTGCAGAACTCAGATAATAATGAAAACAAAAACAATAACTCTAAGAATGCTAGTGAGAATCATGACAGTAATAAAGACAACTCTAATACACAGGAGAAATCTACTCCTAGATCCCCAAAAGCTTCGATGATGTACCCTACAGAGAAAACAGAGAAACCTAATCTCTCAGTTGATAGTTCAGATATGTTAGCGGATATTATAGACCAAAACATGTTTGCTTCTTTGTCTAATCCATTTTCCGATGAAGATTTTGAAGTATTTCCTACTAAAAATTCTGAGAAAGCCAACCCCGCCACCTCAGATGCCCATCCTTCAAGTGGCTCTCCTTCAGTGAATGTTCAGAATGAACCTACACCCCCCACCAAGTATAATGCCCAACAATTAGCCCTGGTTACTATTAATCAGAGAGCTGAGGCTTTTAAAGCCTCTAGTAAAAGTCACCAGCCACCTAGGCTGGAATGCATTGGCTCACTTGAATCCCTTCAAGTTGTTGCCTTTAATAAGGACTTGCAATTTATAGAAGTTGTGCGGAAGAAAAAGAAGACCGGGGATAAAATCTCCCTGACCAATAAGAATAAAATTAAGAGTAATCTACCAAACCATTTTAACCGATTGTGCAAGAGCACAAAATACCATTCAAAATAATTATCATGCTTCAAATCCAAAGTTGAAATGTTAGAGGTTTAGAGATGACAGATAGAAAATATACAGTGTAATCAGTTGGTAGCCAAAGATATCATCTGCTTGTAGGAGGTCAAGGTAGTTGGGTTTCAAGCCCATACCATTCTTAAATTCCTGTGGGACAAAGCTTTTGTATTCCACTCGAACCATGAGAGAGGCAAAGGAGGGGTATCTATTCTCATCAACCCCAAATGGTCAGAACAGATTGTTATTCATGGGTGCTCACCGTGTCAAAGAATTATATGGGTAATTCTAAAAATTGAGCAATAAGAGTTTGGGATTTGTAACATATATGCAGCTAATGACTATAGGGAGAGAATAGAGATGTGGGGTTGGTGTGTAAAGAATTTTCCAAACTACCCTTGGATTTTTGTTGGGGATTTTAATATGGTAGAACACAGGGCAACTAAATTAGGTGGTTTGGATCATATATGGAAAGGAAATGAGATGTTTTGTTGGTAGAAATTCAAAAGAAAGTTTAATCTTATTGATCCCATGGAACATATGTATAAATTTTTTTAGGACATTTGGTTTATATGGTGTAGTAATTAGAAAGGAAAACAGAGGGTCTATTGTAGACTTGACAGATTTTATGGGGATGCTGCAACATTCTCTTTTATACTTGAAGGAAACCATGCCCCAGTGATGGTGTACTTGACATCTATGTCTGACCACTCACTTATTCAAACCAGCATTAGAATTGATAAGATTGGGGATTTAGGCGCTGAGGGCCCAAAAAAAAAGTCTTTTAAACTTAATGTGTCATTGCTGGATGATCATGATAATCTTGAGGCTATTGCAATGGTTACCCATTTGATTAATCTTTGTAATCCTGGGATGAACCCTATTGACACTTGGGAGCAGGTGGTTGATGCATGGAAGAACATGTTCCAAATCATAGGTAAGAAATATGCTATGGATAGGAACATAATAGAATCCTTTTGGCAAACTAATTTGAACAATATAGAACAAGAGTTACAAAATAAGGGTGTTGACCCTGAGATAGAAATTCAATTAGAAAATACTAAGCATAATCTGAGATTGATTCAAAGATATAAGACCCAAGGGAAAAAAACAAGAGCCAGGATGAATTGGATCAGTGAGGGTGACAAAGGGTCTGGGTACTTCTTTAATATTATCAAAAAAAAACACAGAAGAGAATGTATTAAAGAAATACAGGTAGAGGAAGGAATCACCAATAATCCAGTAGCCATTGAAGAGGCTTTCCATCAGTTTTACAGAGATCTATTTTCCTCAGAGTTTTCCTAAGAGAGTGAGGGTGCTTTAAACAATTGCCTTACTTTAATACCCACTAGGATATCAGAACATAATACTTCCTTCCTAGGGAAACATATTTCAGCAGAAGAAATTATAGCATCTATTGATTCCTTCCCTAATTGAAAAGCAGCTGGGCTTGATGGTCTTCCGACTGAGCTCTACAAGAAGAATAACGACTAGGTAGTAATGGAGCTAATGGAAGTGTATGAAACAGCTATGGTCACAGGGACTCTTGGAGACTCCATAAATAGATGAGTGGTGAAGTTATTACCTAAAGTTGGGGATAGAACTCTAGTGAAAAACTAGAGGCCCATTACATTGTTAAATCTTTCTTATAAGATCATTGCAAAAGTATTAGCAAGGAGAATTGCTCCTCTACTAAGAAAATTCATTTCATATACACAAACCATATTTATACATGGTAGATATATCCTTGAGAATCTAGTTACTAGTTGGGAGGCAATGAATTGGGCTAGGGTTGATGGGCAACATGTGGCCATGATATTACTAGACTTTGAAAAGACATATGACAGAATCGAGTGGCCATTTGTGTTAGGAATGTTAAAAGATTTTGGCTTTCCTAATTACTATTGTAACTAGATTAACATCCTATTCAAAGACTCCTCTATAGTTATTAATGTTAATGGATCTTTATTAGAACCCATAATGTTGCAGAGATCCATTAGACAAGGGTGCCCAATCGCACCCTCTTTATTTGTAATTGCAACAGATGCAATGTATTATATTCTTAGGGATCAGAGTCTGGGACCTCTTGTCAAAGGCATTTCTCTTCCTAACAAAGAGAACCTTATAAATACACAATTTGCAGATGACACAACTCTATTCTTAGAGATATCAGAAGAAAATTTTGACATTGCAGTAGAAAGGCTTGGTTTCTTTTGTAAGGTCTCAGGATCCAGAATTGCTCCTCACAAATCAACTATTTTGGGTTGGTCAGATGATCCTCCCATATGGATAACCAATAAAGGATGGGAATGGGCAGGAGCTCAGAAGCTAGTTAGATACCTCAGAATTCCTTTCTCAGTAGAACCAAATATTAACAACAAGTGGGATTGGATATATGAGAAGATTAACAAGAAACATATTAAATGGCAGTCACAAACACTGTCTATTGCTGGTAGGATCCAAATTGTGCAAAAGGTCCTCTCTGCACATCATATATACTATGCTTCAACATGGATGTTTGCCAACTCCCATGTCAATATTCTAGAAAGAATCCCTAGAGAATTCCTATGGTCGGATGGCAGGGGTAACAGGAAGAGACACTGTGTAAGATGGGACTGGTGTTGTCAGGAAAAGAAACATGGAGGCTTGGGTTTAAAAGATATTAAAGCACATGGGACAACATTGGCAGCTAAGTGAATTATTAAATCTTTATGGGGTAATGAACCATGGAAAATGCTTATCAAAAACAACATAGAAAATCAGCTATTAGAAAAGGTAAACTTTGGAAGAATGTCCCAATTTGTGACATTATGATGGGAGACTGCAAAGTAAAGTTATTCGGGTCAAAGGTTTTTCAATCCTTTTAGAAATCTTGGATTCAGGTGAGGGGTGTATCTTAATGATAAACCCCTAGCTCTCACTCAGAGTTGCTTTGCAAGAAGGTGGAATGAGAAAGGGATATCTCTTATACAGGATATCTTGAAGGATGAGCACCTGGGGTCGTGGGAGTTTGTCAGTAATAAATTTAATATCCCTCAAACTTAGAAGAAGACATATACTCTAATTTGTAAGGCAATTAATAATACAATGAAGAGAAACATTATTGATTTAGATTCCTTTTTAAGAAAGTGTAAATGGAGTGACGGTAACCCTTTGAATACAGCCTCCACTAAACAGTTGTATCACCTTATTAAGAAGGATTCTTCCATCACATCACGGGTGACCCAGTGTTGGGGGGGCTGTCAACCCTTTTTCTGAATGGTTTTTTTTCTTTGAATACTTTTGGAAAGGTAAAGTTGAACCAAAGAAGATTTGTTTTAGATGGATCCTCTTGTTAAGAAAGCTTGTTGTTGGTCATGTTTTGTCCTCCATTGGTCTTACCCCTGTCATGTGTAGTATTTGTAATTCTGTGGAGACTTTTGAACATCTTTTCTTTGAATGCTTTTATGCTCGAAAGGTCTGGGCTATTTTCTTGGTTTCTCCTTGTATGTGGAATTGCAAACCTGGTTTCTCATGGAGTGAAATACTTGTTGGATATGTGGAAATTTTTGACTCAAAGATTAATTCTTTTTGGTTCACTCTTACTAATGAAGTTTTGTGGACCCTTTGGAAGGACTGAAACAGAGAGATTTTTCAACAGGAGCGAAGGAAACTTACTGAGTTTAATTTTAAACTCACACATTTCAATATTATGTCTCAGGTTTCAATGGTTCTCAACATTCCAAAGAGAAGATTCTTAATATTGATGCAGGAAGGCAACTTAATGATCCACAAAGATGAAGTTTAGGCCGCCAACTATGTTGTAGAGATTCCTAGCCCCTTCTGAAGTGGATGAACTTAACAGTCTGTTGAATAACACTCGACTAGGCAATCTGAGCCAAGGAAGTGGCACCATTTTGCACCCTGTTCAAAATGAAGAAGCCTCAGTTGTAGCACAGGAATTTTCACAGGACAACACATGGGCCCCAAGGGACAATGACACCTAGAATACTGGGTGGGAATAGACAGTAGTAACAATATTTTAAAATTTCTGTAAAAGGATGTAAAAGACTATACTCTCTAGTATCTTCAGGATTGTATATAGATAGTATATAAGGCCACTCCCCCAATTTTGTAATTGTATATTTTATGGGGGCTGTGTTTTCCAGATACTTGACCCAAGTGGATAGCTGTATTTTGTGTTGAACTATCTTAATAGAAAAAAAATAATAATATAATTTTTTCTTTATTCTTTTAGGAACTAATTACATTTTGAATTTAAAAATATGAAAATTCATAGTATTATCTTAGTTTCTACCTTTGTTCAAATTCTCTTTCCTAACTATATTATCCCAATTATAAAGGATAATTTGAAACTTTGACAATAAAGAAATTCCATATTCAAATAATAAATCTCGTCAAGCTAGCTTTTAAATGTCACCTAAATTGTTATAAGTTATTTTTCTCTACTACCGTCCTTTAATTTATCTTCCCTAACTATCTCATTTTGATGATAGATCACGAAGAAAGATTTAAAATATTGATAGTGTAAATTTTAAAATTACATAATCAATTTCAAAAACCTTGCCAAATTAACTTTTGACTGACAATTGAATTGTTACACATTATCTTGATTTACAATCATGCCTTTCATTTTTCTATATATGTCATTCTGATAACGAATATGTTACACACAAATCACTTCATATAAGGCAACCAAATTTAACTCAAATCATCAACCTACATAGGCTTAGGAAATATGCATGACAATAAAAAGTTAATAACAAAATTTATTACTCTCGTAAATATATTTTTTGCTCCACTCTTGTGTATGCTAAAGTAAATACATTATTCGAATAGACTTTCCATTTAAGAGGTGTAAAATTCAGTGCCTCTATGGCCTTACTAACTCTGGAAAGCATAATTGAATTCATATTATTAAAATTTGGCACAAATAAAAAAGGAAAGTTAAAACATGAAAAACAAAAAATTGTTGGGACAATTTGTCTATTAAAAATTTAAACAAAATTGGAGAACATATGCATATAATGGGCCACCATTTAACTAAAGTGTAGCAAAATGTTCTTTCTAAGCAAGTTTATTGTGAACAAGATTTTTAGATGTACGAGATAAGAATCAACAGTGACATTATAAAATCTTCATGGGAATAAGGTTTTTTTGTTGTCCAAGATTTTTGCCTTTGTTTATAATTTTTGATGTCTAGATTTTATAATAAATATAGGAAGATAGTTGTTCATTATGAGGGATATTGATAGGAAGATAGTTGTTCATTATGAGGAATGTGATATGAAGAAGGGATTTATTTCTCCTCCATCATAGTCATCATAGGAAAATAGTTGTTCATTATGAGGAATGTGATATTTAATTAAATAAATACCTCTGTCCTTTTCTCATCTTTCTATTTATCTCTCCCCCTCACTCTTTATCTGCCTCTACATCTACATCTTCATCTCTATCTTTATCACTATATTCATCTCTATCTTTTCCCCTGTCTCTATCCCCTTTCCTCTCCCTACATCACTCTCCTTACCGCTCCATCCTTTTATACATCTTAAATCAACATCTATCTTCTCTCTACTTTTATCCCTTACACTCCAACGTTTTATACATCTTTAATCATCATGTATCTTCTCTCTACTTTTGTCTCTTAGTTATATGTCCTTACCATCTCTCCCTCTATCTCTTTACAAACCACCCTATATCTCTATATTTTACTTTCTACCTTTCCCCCCTCTACTTTTGTCCCTTACACTCCAGCTTTTTATACATCTTTAATCATCATCTATCTTCTCTCTACTTTTGTCTCTTAGTTATATGTCCTTACCATCTCTCCCTCTATCTCTTTACAAACCACTCCCTATCTCTATATTTT
>MU224469.1:624574-641814 GCA_018584345.1 Thuja plicata
CATCATCTATCTTCTCTCTACTTTTGTCTCTTAGTTATATGTCCTTACCATCTCTCCCTCTATCTCTTTACAAACCACTCCCTATCTCTATATTTTACTTTCTACCTTTCCCCCCTCTACTTTTGTCCCTTACACTTCAGCTTTTTATACATCTTTAATCATCATCTATCTTCTCTCTACTTTTGTCTCTTAGTTATATGTCCTTATCATCTCTCCCTCTATCTCTTTACAAACCACTTCCTATCTCTATATTTTACTTTCTATCTTTCCCCTCTACTTTTGTCCCTTACACTCCAGCTTTTTATACATCTTTACTCATCATCTATCTTCTCTCTACTTTTGTCTCTTAGCTATATGTCCTTACCATATCTCCCTCTATCTCTTTACAAACCACTTCCTCTCTATATTTTACTTTCTATCTTTCCCCCCTCTATATATAGATATAATACTTCATCGCTGATTAGAACGGAAGGTGAATTTTCTTTTATATACACCGTTAAATTACTTTTACGAGAGCCAAATGGAGACGAAATGTGCACAAATTTGGTGGTAAAATACTTGATATAAACAAAGTGTCCATTAATTACGATAGAAACAAATACATTTGTACTCACATTGTTGTACCATGCATGGAACTGATTTGACATTAGTCTGCTGTTTTGCCAATACCTTATACTGTGTATGGGCCATCTACTTTATTAAGTGACGTTTGATGTCATCGTGAGTTTCAGAGCAAACCTTGGAGAAATCGGTGATCGAAAAATTTCGTCTTGCATGCCTTCTTAAGAAATGCATACTGTCGATCATTCAAAACAGGTAGTTCTTTTCAGATAAGAATACCTAGGACGTAATAAATACATCGCCGTATTGATGTGAGATACCAATTACTCTCGATGCAAATTTCCAAACACTAAAGGTGTAGATTCAATCCATTGAACTCGGAGTGCATGTACACCGTCCCGTCCAACTTTTTTGACAGGAATTTTGCAACTTTAGTGTATCTTCTCTAAAGAGCACCCGTACCTAGGCAGATAATGTGTGATCCAGCTGGAAGACTCTTTGAACCCACGAGCGTCTTGCACGAACAAGGAAAACAGCAAGCGAGGAAGCGTTCATTATTAAGAGTCTAGGCAAAGAGGACATTCTTCACTAGACATTTCTGTCTGGGTATACTGTCGGAGGCGGAAAATATGGAAGAAACAAAGCGTGATTACTTTACTGAGAATAGTTGGGTTGTTCAAGTTAGATCAGAATTATTAGAGAGTGGAGAGAGCTCAGACGAATCGCATGATGATCTCATTCATACCGTTCCAAAGTCTCTCTTGAGCGAAAACACTAAGGTATTCTATCTTCCTCAAGTCATCTCCTTGGGTCCTTACCATTTCCAAATAAAAGATTCAAGGAGAAATGACATAGAACGTCTTAAGTCAGAAGTGGCAAGAAAGATGCACCTTAAAATCAGCAGAGAAGATGGCTTAATATCGGTGATCGAAAAGTTTAAGGAGAGAGAGAAGCAGCGAAAACTGAAGGAAAGCTATGCTAACAATTTTGAGCTTAGCAGTGAAGCGTGTTCGTGGATGATAGTGAGGGATGCATGTTTTGTTCTAGAGGTCCTCGACAGATTTGCAAAAGATGAAGATCAAGAGCAAAGCGTGAAGGCTTCCATTGATAGTACTCTTAGCAGGAGACGACATCATCCTCTGTTGACAGAAATTGTGAAAGATATGCTCAAGCTGGAAAATCAACTACCATTCTGGGTTTTGGAGGGAGTCAGAAGTGATATTGGGGGATCAAATGACGATGGCGTCTGGTTTGAGTCGGCACTAAAAAATTTATCCCCCATCGAAGTAAGGAAAGAGCAGAAGCGAAATTACAAAAAAGAATCCCATATCCTGCAATTGCTTCGTGACTACATTATTGACAAGCAAGAAAACCCCTTCCTCGATAAACAGCCAGGTAGACCTTTGACGAACATCACTGCATTTTTAAAAATGGCTAAAAAAGTTTTTTTTTGCATGCTTCCATCCCCATGTTTATGTAGTCCCGATAAATGTGTAAAGTGGCTATTTACACTATTATATGCCATAGTCCTACTATTTCTGTTCCCAGTTTTTGTTATGTTTTTCATTTGGCACTGTATTAGGATCTACATATCGCCTTCTAAGAAGGAGATAGGGAAACATGTTCCAACTGTAGAGGAACTAAAAAGAATGGGAGTGAAATTCAAGAAACAGAGTGGTGACAAAATAGGAATTAGTCACATTAAGTTTGAAGAGAGTGATTCCATACTTTATTTACCCGTGTTCAAAGTAGATAACAGATCAGAAGTTATACTAAGAAACCTGATTGCCCTGGAGATCTGCTCCCAAGATAAAGAGAAACCCATTACAAGATACGCCATTCTAATGAACAATCTGATTAACACCAGTGGGGACGTGGGTATCCTTAGACGAGAGGAAATCATCACCAGCAAGCTTGGGAGCGACGATGAGATTGCACAGCTATGGAATTCAATGATAACATCAACAGAAATGCCCAGGTTTGCTCCTATCGACAAGGTCGCTGAATCCATAAATGCTTACCGCAAGAAGTGGTGGAGAATTCTATGGGCTCAATTTATCATGGTTCACTGTTCAAAGCCATGGTTGTTTTTATCTCTTATTGGAGGACTTATACTTTTAGGGTTAACAGGGATCCAAGTATTTTGCCTCTTTGAATCATGCCAACTTAAATAGACCCTTTGTCTTCTACTATACTATGCAGACACAGGAAGTCCAGTCTTCTACTATTATAGAGACATAATGCTTGACATATTGTTTGGTTAATGAAGTTAAGCCAGTAACTTACTGTTAATATTTATCTTAGCCACTGAGTTTTTGAAGCACAAATTTATAAGTGTGAGCTTATAAATTGAATGAATTGTAGAAAAATAAGCCGTAGAATATTTTAGGAAAATAGATTCTAAGAGATAAATATGTAATTAAAATTGGAATCAATAAAATTGCAAGCTCTGTTTTTTTTCTTTCTAGCTAGATCTGTGCAGCTACAGCTGCAAAGTTCATGGCCTGCAGCTACAGCTGATAGCAAAGGATGTTTGTTTTGTACTAGAGGTCTTCCACACATTAGAAAAAGATGAAGATCAAGAGTAAAGCATGGAGGCTTCTATTGTTGGGAATATGAAGTCCAATGATCACATATGACCTTTTGCGTTCTCAAGTCTCTTCATTTGTAGTTCTATGAGCTCCTATAAATGAATGTGTACATGCCATGTATGTGTGGTATTTGGTGTAACATTAAAAAATGTAGTTCACTTCTTTAAGAGTGGATGTAGTGAGTTTATGGTGAAACACTATAAGTCTTGTGTTGGTGTGTGATTTCTAAATCTCTTTTCTATTTATTTTGTTAATCTGTTCTCGTTTATTTTAACAATTGGTATCAGAGCTTGGTTGGAGCTAGGAGCAAAGATAGACGAAGGAAATTATATTTTAAAATTGGATAATAGTTTTACATTTCATGCCTCTTGGTTCTTTCCCTATATTTTAATCGGTATAACTAATTTTGTAGTTTCAGATAATAAAATAGATTCAGTCATTGAAAAATTTCTTCAGTTTAGACTCGGTAGAGAGTGATGATTTGCAAATGGACGCTGAAACAACACGCCATGTACATTTGTGGGATGACTGGAAAAATGAGAAGAATTCAACTAACAAAGAAGGTTTGAAGCATTCGTTGATTATTGAGGGACGGACTGTGGAGGTTGTCTCCCAAGATGTGGATTTTGCCTCCCGAAATGAAGAGGATGCAGTCTGAAATCTAATGAGTGAAGATGAATATGAGAATAAAACATGTTTTGCTGACTTGCAATCAGAGAGATTCACATCCGTTTTACGGCGCCCGTGTAAGACATCCAAAGATTTCAGTGGGAGACTCCGACATAATAAGCCTATCTGCTAATTATTCCTTTGCTTTATTAAAAAATAAATAAATCAATCAATCACAGTGGGAGACTCCGACATAATAAGCCTATCTGCTAATTATTCCTTTGCTTTATTAAAAAATAAATAAATCAATCAGTCACCGCTATTGATGTGAGATACCAACAACTAACCTCGATGCAATTTTCCAAACGCGTAAGTTATGGATTAAATCCATTGAACTCGGAGTACATGTACACCGTCCCCTCCAATATTGTACACCGTCCCCTCCAATATTTTTGACAAAACTTTTTTGCAGCTTTAGTCTATCTTCTTTCAAGAGTACCCGTACCTAGACAGATAATGTGTGATCCAGCTAGAAGATTCTTTGAACCCACGAGCATCTTGCACGAACAAGGAAAAAAAAAGGCAAGGAAGCGTTCATTAGAGTTGGAAAAAATTTAAGAAACATTTTTTACTAGACATTTCTTTCTGGCTATACTGTCGGAGGTGGAAAAAATGGAAGAAACAAAGCCTGAAAAGTTTACTGAGCATAATTGGGTTGTTCAAGTTGAATCAGGATTACAGAATGAAGAGAGATCAGATAAATCCCATGATGGTCTTATTCACACTGTTCCAAAGTCTCTATTGAGCAAAAACCCCGAGTTCTATCTTCCTCAAGTCATCTCCTTGGGTACTTACCATTTCGAAATAAAAGATCCAAGGAGAAATGACATAGAACGTCTCAAGTCAGAAGTGGCAAGAAAGATGCACCTTAAAATCATCAATAATGGAGGGTTAGATGGCTTAAAAGCGGTGATGGAAAAGTATGAGGAAGTGGTCTAGGATAGAATTAAAGGAAGCTAAAGATTTTGAGCTTAGCAGTGAAGCTTGTGCGCGAATGATAGTGAGGGATGCCTGTTTTGTTCTTGAGGTCACGACAGATTTGGGAAAGATGAAGATCAAGAGCAAAGCGTTAAGGCTTCCATGGATAGCACTCTTTGCAGGAGACGACATTATCCTCTGTTGACAGAAATTGTGAAAGATATGCTCAAGAAGGAAAACCAGCTGCCATTCTGGGTTTTGGAGGGAATCAGAAGTGATATTGTGGGATCAAATGATGATGGTGTGTAGTTTGCTTCGGCACTAAAAAATTATCCCTCATCGAAGTAGCGAAAGAGCAGAAGCGAAATTACAAAAAAGAACCTCATATCTTGCAATTGCTTCGTGACTACATTATTGACAAGCAAGAAAACCCCTTCCCCGATAAACAGCCAGGTAGACCTTTGATGACCATCACTGCATTTTTAAAATGGGTTTAGAAGTTATTTTTTACATGCTTCCATCCCCATGTTTATGTAGTCCTGAAAAATGTGTAAAGTAGCTATTTACACTATTATATGCCATACTCCTACTATTTGTGTTCCCAGTTTTTGTTACGTTTTTCATTTGGCACTGTATTAGGTTCTATATATCCCCTTCTGAAAAGGAGATAGGGAAACATGTTCCAACTGTAGAGGAACTAAAAAGAATGGGAGTAAAATTCAAGAAATTGAGGGGTGACAAAATAGGAATTAGTCACATTAAGGTTGAAAAGAGTGATTCCGTACTGTATTTACCCAAGTTCAAAGTAGATAACAGATCAGAAGTTATACTCAGAAACCTGATTGCCCTGGAGATCTGCTCCCAAGATGAAGAGAAACCCGTTACAAGATACGCCATTCTAATGAATGATCTGATTAACACCAGTGGGGACGTGGGTATCTTGAGACGAGAGGAAATCATCACTAGAAAGCTTGGGAGTGACGATGAGATTGCACAGCTTTGGAAATCTATGATAACATCCACAGAAATGCCCAGGTACGATCCTATTGACGACGTTGCTGAATCCATAAATGCTTACCACAAAAAGTGGTGGAAAGTTCTATGGGCTCAATTTATCATCGTTCATTGTTCAAAGCCATGGTTGTTTCTATCTTTTATGGGGGAACTTATTCTTTTAGGGTTAACAGGGGTTCAACTATTTTTCCTCTTTAAAGCATGCCAACTCAAATAGACCCTTTGTCTTCTACTATACTATGCAGACACAAAGAGATGCATTATTATAGAAAAGGAAGAGTAAGGAAAGGCCGTTTTGTAGTCTATGATATCAGTCATTTATTTTTAATTATTATAGGACATAATGTTTGAGCTATTGTTTGAACAATACTTTAATAAAATAACTTTTCTGAAATAAATTGAAATTAATAAAGTTATTTATTTATTTATTTTATATAAGAGATATTTTTATTTAAAAGTATACTATATATATATATATGGTGGTGAAATATGTATTTCTCTACTTATTATTCTCATTTTTTGTCCAATATTAGAAGATATTTTTAGGAGTTTTAACACTAAACAATTCTTGGATTTTAATGTAGAAGAAAATAGTGTATATATCTCCTTACTTTGGGTTATTTCTCGTGGGTGTTTATATATATGATTCTAGTATACAAATTTTTTTTCTTCTCACACTCACTAACTCCAACTCTTCCCTCACTCTACAATAGTAAATTACTTCTCACAAAACACATTTGACTTAGTTCTCAATAGGTTGCACTTATTGAATTAGACCATACATACACTTCTATGCCTTCAACAGGATTATACATGTTACATAGTCCAAATTTCCACTTTCCAAAGTTCATAATAAGATTGTTATTCACTAATATAAACATCATAATTTCTAACTTGCGAATCTAAGAGTGCATATTTAAAGTTATTGAATGCTGCCTAGCAATTACACAAAATAGGAGATCAATGAAAATTTCATTTAAGGATCATGAAAGAGCATATCCTCTCACAAACATTCATCATCAACTGGTATGAAGCATCAATAATAAACATTGGATATTCATTGGTGTCCTCATATTTATATCTATCTATCACAACTTGCAATAGAATCAACTTGCGTCATATGTTTGCATGCAACTAAACTCACCATAATCGATGAGTAATAGTTGACATTGATTGCAATCACTACTTATATATATTTATCACTATTGTGTTGTCAACCTGCACTATTGACTCAGTCTTTTAATGAACCTCCACACTTAAATATTCCCATAGTAGGATCCCATGAATATTTTTATGCCATTAGTTTCTTTACATGTATACAATCTATGTAAAAAATTAATGTTCAAGTATCGAAGATCATATTTTTCATGGATATAATCACAGTACATGAGCTAATATCACTGGTACTTGATCTAATTCCAAGACTTAAATAACTTATAGCTATGTTTTTGTAGGTCCATGATCATTAATCTAAATACTTTAGATTAATAATTAATCATTGATGATAGATTCCAATACACACTTATTCAATGGATCAATTAAATGGGTCATTTATGTTGGTATTTATTCAACTTTGTATTTATGAAGATTGATGTGTAGAATTTGTGACTTTTATAAATGGATTAAACATTGCATGGATTATTTGAAATTGAGAATGAATTGAAAAATGGTTTAGGAGATGTTTTTTAAAAAAAAAAATGCTTCCACCTATGTAGAAAATTTAAACAATACTTAGAGATGTTGATTTATGACCCATTATATAAAGGTTATTTTGTGGAACTCCATATGATGATACAAAATTTATTACTACTAAAAACCAATATATTCATACCAAAGATACCAATTTCTTGTTGAACACTATAATATTGTTAATAGATATTAATACAAATATTAATGAAAAACTATCTCTACAACCATTTCTAAATCCATGTTCCTTTTTATTTTATTCTATGATACCACTATAACATATCAAGAAAAATATTTCAGCAAACATTATTTAAAACATCTACAAATCTTTAATACTTTTGATGAATAGATAATGGATTTGAATATTATGATAAACTCTTATAACACATAAAAAGTTATCTTCATTTTATATAGTAATATGAGAGCACAATATTAGAGAGGTCAAGTCCACAAATGAAGATATATAAAAAACATAAAGATTTTCCCAAATCTAATTACCTTATACCATGAACCTTATTCGATGCACTAACATAGATAAACTAAGCTTAGGCCAACTAAATTATAATTTGGGCCCATAAAGATTTAAAATAAATAAAAATAATCTTCAACATTAAGTAGGTTTATAATACATTAGAAATATTGTTATAGTAGCATTAACAAATTTAGGTTCAACTCTTACACCCATTACCATTTGTAAGTCAATCAAACTCAATACAAGTTAAGATCCATCACCATGAAACATCATACATGATCTCTTAGTGAGATTGTATCTTGACCAAAGGGGTCATCCTTTGACACATGAAATCAAAGGGTTAAATGTTAAAATATTTATGTCTTATGATTTTTATTTTTTTGATGAAATTACTAACCAATTATATTAACTTAAATAGACAACTTATAACTAAATCAAAATAATAGTGGGAGGAAAAGTCACTCCCCGAGAGTCACATGCGTGAAGCTCATAATCTAGAGAAATAAGGGCCTAGCCTTGAAACATAAAAAACATAAATTTAAATGGGCCTAGCTCGAAAAAAAAGAACCCTCATGTAGCCAAAGTCGTAGTCAAAGAAGCTGAAGGGTTTGGTTCATCCTTCTTTCCCCATCTCAACTCATGATTTGGTTAAGGGTCTAGCAATGTCCATCCATTTGTATCATCCTCTTCAATCTCCTTATCTTCCCATCTTGGGGAGATAGCAAATACCAACTTGGGGTAGCCTTTGGAAGACAAAGGCCAGCCCGAGTTACCAATTGGAGTTGGCCAATCGAAGAATTATGAAACAACACCTATTGTTGGAGGTCATGTTGACAGAGACCCACAATGATGTAGAGGAAAAATATAAATATGAGGCGATAATTGGGGGTGGGGTGAATGGTGGCGAGGAGGCTGAGAATGTGAAGTGTTGATATGCTAGCGAGAAAAACTATGACCTTGACAACGACCATGAAAAGTGGAATAGCTGCCAAAAATAGAATCTTATGGGTGAACTCTAGCCATTGTATAGGGTGAATTACCCCAATGCTGCAATAATTCTTACAAGTGGGCCACCTCGAGGGCCACCTTATCTGCTTGGACCTGTATTTGTAGTATCACATTATTGTATATGCAAGCTTTAGCAAAATGGATACATTAAAATTAATTAAGCCATGTGAAAAAACTGTCACATTTCTTTCTTTCCGAAAAGAAAAGAGAATTTCCATTCTGAAAGTGTGTGAAAGTTGCAAAAAAGGAAAAGGAAGTCTAGGGTTATGTTGTAGAAGAACCATATGCCATGAAAATAGTTGTGGGAAAAATAGAGAAAAGCAATCATGGAACAAAACCCAATAATTATGAGCCCTATGGTAGAACCAAAACAAGTGAAGGAAGGATTCAAACTGGCCAGAAAAGGGAAACGGGGATCTGGGATACCCAAATAATGAAGGCAAGACCCTAATGGGAGGCCTTGGAAAAGAATACACTAGACAAAATGTGCTACTTTGCGTTCTGTGATTGCAAACCAAAATGTAATAAGACGTAACCCCCAAGTAGAAAGTGAAGATTGAAAATGTCATCACTAGTTTAAAACCTCGACCATAGGCAAGTGACATGAAATCCAACGATATCACTGTCAAGGTTTGTATCTCTAAAAAGAATTCTCTAAATACCAACACTAGTTCTTCCACCAAGGACTAAGGCTAGTGATGTCAAACTTATGAAAACGTTCAATTGGCAAGAGAGAGACTAGCAATTCAAAAGTGTCATGATCCTGATGATTCAAGAGAAATTGAATATGTACATCCTCCCAACTGCAGAGAGACATAGTAGACCTGCAGAAAAGGCCCTTTGGGGTACAAATGCTATGCTTGTGAAAGTGTAGACCATGGATACCTAAAATTCATGCAAGTGGTAGGCCTTGCATTTGAATTAATGGATACCACTAGAGTTTTTGTTGGTTGAAAGTCAACCCATCTCAAAAGCTACCTTCATTCCAATGAAGCCATGGTTTAGCTGCTTCCCATGCATGCCAAATACTCTTTGCTACAAAGGAACCCTGGATTTTAACTGGTTCTCTCATGATCAAAATGTTTCAGAAGCCAATCTAATTCCATGTTGGGCGATGCAAAGGAAATCATGAAGAAATGTAGTGGAAAAGAATAACTTTCTAGGCCTCATTCCTCGATACACAATGAACAACCCATTTTACATATACAAGGCCTGGTCCTGTTTGAAAGTGGAAATGATACCAAGACCACACAATTACTTAGGCAAGCAACAATAGTCCCAAACCACTCTATGAAAACTATGTTTCTATGTACCCAAAGCCCATAATAAGTCTAACAAAAGCCTCTCAAGCTTATTATAACCTGATTTGGGTGGTGACCAATAAGAAGAAGAATAAATACGTTTTATTGCGAGAACTTTGGAACAAATTTGAAATTTCCCAGCCAGGGAGAGAGGCTTAGTCAACTAGTTGCCAATTTGGATTTACATTTTTGAAGAAAAACATTCTAAAGTTTTTTGGAGGATCCTTGAAAGGGAAAAGGGATTCCCAAAAACTAGAAAACATGGCCATGCTAGATCCATTTCCAGTCATAATGGAGAATCCAATGTGGAGTTGGGAGGAATAATTGGTGATAATAGAGGGTTTTTTACCATTGGATGGCCGAGCTAAAATCTAAATAGAAGATATCAAGGCATTGAAGAGCATTTTGGGCATTCTCTCTATCCTCAATGAGGGTGAGGAATGAATCATCAACAAATGGGTCATTAACAAGTTGGGTATCATAATTAGGGAGAGAAATGCCCCGAACCCGATCTTGATAAATAATAGAGGAAATAAAATAACCAAATCCCTCAAAATCAAGCACATACGATGAAGGTTCCAAAGGGTAGCCTTGTCAAATTGACGTATGCAAGCCAAAAGTAGTGGACTAAAAACCATTAATTGTTATGCAATCATTGGCATCAACAAAAATAATTTGAACTGAAAGAACAAAACAGAATAAAAGGCCACTCAATGTGGTCATAATCTAATGCAATTTTTTTTAATTTAAGAAAATGACATTTTGATTGGAGTGACGGGCCCATTCCATGCCCTTCCACCCAACTATGATATTATCCAGCATGAATTTGGATTGTATAAAACTAGTCTTCCCAGGACGGACAATCTAAGGAATGAGATGGAAAATTTTAAGAGTGAGGGCTTTGGTGATAATTTTATGAAACATTAAGAAAAGTAATTAGAGACCAATTACATATATCAGGCTTAGGTATGAACTTTATATTTCCTTTGTTTATTTTTGCACCTAATGAGCCATTTTGAAATGCTTCAAGATAAACTTGGTGAAGGTATGATCCAACATAATCCCAAAGAGCTTTATAAAATCTCATTTTTAATCTAATATTAGAAGATATTTTTAAGGGCTCTAACACTATGCAATTATTAGATTTTAACATAGAAGAAAAAGTGTATTTTTTTATTATCTCCTTTTATATCATTTTGTGTGGGTGTTTATGTGTATGATTCTAGTATATAATTTGGTTTTTATAGCACAATCATTAACCCTAACTCTTCCCCAACTCTATGATAGTAAATTATTCTCACAAAACACAAGTGACTTGGTTCTCAATAGGTTTCGCTTCCTGAATTTGACCATGCTTACAATTCTACACCTTGAACAAGATTCTACATGTTAATGCAAATTTCCACTTTCCAAAGTTCATAGTAAGATTATTATTTTAACTAATTTATGAACACCATAATTTTTAACTTGTGAATATAAGAGTGCATATTTAAAGTAATTGAATCCTATGTGGCAATTACACAAAATAGGAGATTAATAAAAAAACTAATTTAAGGGCCATGAAAGAGCATATCCTCTCACAATAATCCATCATCAATTGGTATCAAACATCAATAATAAATATTTTGATAAACACTGGCATCCTCACATTTGTATCTATCTATCACAACTTGCATGGGAATCAACTTGCATCATATATTTTCATTCAACTAACTTCACCATAAATGATGAGTAACAATTGACATTTATTGCAATAACTACTTATACATTTCTCATTATTGTGTTATCAACCTACACAATTGACTTAGTGTTAAGAAAGATCCATACTTTAATACTCCCATAGCAGGATCCCAAGAATAATTTTAAACAATTATTTTCTTTATATGAATATCAAATCTATGTAAAATATTTATGTTCAAGTATCCAAGGTCAAATTTTTCATGGACACAATCACACTACATGAACTATATCACTGGTAAAATCTAGTTCCAAGATTTAAAGAACTTATAGCTATGTTTCTCTAGGTCTATGATAATGAATCCAAATGCTTTGGATTAATAAATAACCATTGATGATAGATTTCAACCAACACGTATTCAATGGATCATTTAAATAGGCCATTTATGATGACATTTCTTCAACTTTGTATCTAAGAAGATTGATGTCTAGAATTTATGACTTTTATAAATAGATTAAATATTGTATGGATTATTTGGCATGAGAATACATTGAAAAATTTAGGAGATTTTTTTTTTTTGAAAAATATGCTTCCACTTTTGTACAAAATTCAAATAATACTTGGAGAAGGGGACTTATGACCCCTTATATCAAGGTTATTTTATTGAACTCCATGAGGTGATATTAATTTGTCGCTGCTGAAATTACCAATATACTCATACCAAATATAGCACTATAATATTTTTAATAGATATTAATGCAAATATTGATTAGAAAATATCTACAACCATTTCTTAATCCAAGTGGTTTTTTATTATATTCTATAATACCACTATAACATCTCAAGAAAATTATTTTAGAAAACATTATTTAAAACATCTACAAATATTTAATGCTTGTAACAAATAGATAGTGGGTTTGAATATTTTGATCAACCAACTCTTACACCCATGAGCACTTTTAAGTTAGTCAAACTCGATACAACTAAAGATGGACACTACCATGAAACATCATACATGACCTCTTACAAAGATTGCATCTTGACCAAAGGAAATTTATCTCTTGACAAATGAAACCAAATAGTTTATAACTAATTTTTAGTTTATATATTTACGTATATTTTATGATTATTTCTAGTGAGGTATCTAGATGCTCAATACCCAAAAAAGTATGTAAAAATTTACATTAAATTGTAACATCTCATGATTTCTATGTGGTAGAGAATGCCCATACATATTTGATAATATTTTATCTTAGATTGCACCTTGAATCATATCCGCATGTGCTTGAATAATTTTGGAAAGCATATGAGAAGCATTTTGAGATTTGTAGATGTCTTTTATAATAATTGTGAGAGGTCAAATAGGGATTGAAACCCTAACTACCATATCGATAAAAGCCAATGTCACATTCTTTGTATCACTATATGTAGACATGAATTCGAGGAATAGAAAGGTGAATTTTCTTGTATATCTCTTTGATAGATCAAATAAAAATATATAAGGGCATGTGGCTTAGTCTATTGAGAAACTGAACTGATAGAATGGGAGAAGAAGCAAAATAATTACTCAAAATGAGAGATGTTTGAGAAACAAAACTAATTAGATAGGATAATTAAAAAACTTACACCTAATGATGTAATATAATGGTTATGTCAACACGCCCCCCTTATTACATTATTCTTAAAAATCTGGCATTGAAACCTCAAGAACCAAGACCGTGCCAATAAAAAAATATGATTACATAAAACAAATATGATTACATAAAACAAATACACATTATTGACAAGGTCTTTAATTGAAGAAAAAATATTGAATCAAGAGGAACTCCAAAAATTTTCCTTGTGACCCTCACAAATGTATATATTTAAGCTAAATTCCCAAGTTCTCATTTCCTTGAACTCTCGAATCACATATGCAAAATTATAGGACAATAATCGACCAAGTTGTCCCTTGATACTCGTAAGAGTATAATTATTGAGTATATTGATGTGAATTCTCTAGGAAACCATCCATACTTAGATATATTGATGTGAATTCTCTCTTATCTACATGGGTTCATGCCATATGTGACCTATGCATTTAATGATTATCTCTTATTCAATTAGGTTAATTATAAGTTTTGGTCTGGATGCTTCTATCATGGGACCTTATACTATTTTTTTATTAACTTAGATGACTTGTAGCTAAAATTCTAATATCCCTTTGTCTTAGGTGTCATTGTAGTAATCTCCAATTATTTATCTTGTATTTTTGTATAACTTCTTTAGAAAATTGTGATGTAAGAGAGGTGTTCAAAGCAAGTAGGCACTGTGTGAACTAGTTAAGATCTATAGTCAACAAAGAAGAGTTTAGTTACATATTTGTAGGGAAGAAAACAGCATAATTGACTAAAATAAGGGAATACAAAAAAATAATTCACAACTTCTCCATTGTAAGGTAAAGGGATTCTTGATGAAGGATGACACACTTTTGGCCCTCATGAAATGTATTTGTTTATCTAGAAATACAATTGCATGTGAGGAAGAGGTTCTGATCAAGGATACACATCTTTTCACATGATATAATCTCCAATCAAACCAAGAAATTTTATGTAAGAAATAAAAACACATGATAAACCAATACCACTTATACAAGGAAAAATGAATCCTTAGAAATGATGAGAAACTAAAATACTACCCTTACTCCCCAAGTGTAGAGACAAGAATAAGTATGAGGACTATTATGTTGCTTGCAAAGTATGATTGTACATGAAATTGTACAATCATGAATGACAATAAACCCCCAATGAAGAGGTTGACAATGTGACATAGTATAGAGAAACATAATAGGAACTTGAATGTTATTCAAAGTAATCATGATTGAAAATCAACTCATTGTGACATGTTATGTGAATGATGTCACAATCAATGTATTTTTAAAATTTTTAGTTCAAATCTTAGCATTCATTAATAGAGTGGTCATGATATCGATGATAAATGTGAAAAGGAGGATTCACAAGGTTTTGACTATGCTTCTTCTTTTGTTTAGGTTGATTAATCAATGCAGCAAGAACAAGGTTAAGAAAAATGATTTCTTGATTAATGCATGACATAAAAGAAGTATTAGATGATAAGGGAAGGTATGTAGACAAAGGATGATGTTGGAAATTGAGCCCTTAAGAGGCAAGTGTGATGTTGGTTTCTCATGAGTCTCATCTCCTTGTCATATGCATCCTAAACTATGTTGAAGATTATGAGTTAAATGTGAGGAGAATATGGTTAAAAAGATGAAATGCTAGGCCCTTTAAAGGGATCCGTGTTAAAATTAGAAACTTTATATTCTTTGACAAAATATGTCATAAAGGCTACACCCCCAATAAGAAATCATGATCAAAGGGGTTGAACCTATTTCCTATCGCACATTAGGAAGGAGGATGAACTACAAGGCTCGAATGTGATCAAGTGCTTAATGAGTATTGTTGAACCTTCACTGATATGGAAAGTTGATTATAAATATATAGTGGAGTAATGTAACAAAGATGACTAAAAATGAGGAAAAGACAACTTTTAGGATGCATAGATTGACAAAAGGAAGAAAACTTAGTACAAATACTAGAAATAGAAACCAAGAGATGTAACAAACCTATAAAATAATTTTGAAGTAGATTTGGGGACCTAAGTTTCCTAGGGAAGCCCATTTCTGGGACTAGTTCACCTAGGTCAACTTGTTACCTACACTTGTTATTGAATGAGCAGTTGCAGACTATCTATAGAGTGCTCAACTTCCTAGATTTGATCTAGCATGACTACAACCTGTACGTAGACATATAAAATAAGGAAAAAATTATGCAGAGAGAGGTTTTCCTAAGTCAAGCCTTCATAAAGGAATCAACCTTCGAATGAAATGAAAATATGCTAATAGGAAATATAAACTATATCTAAATCATAAATTCCCTTATACTATAATGGTACAATAATTTTTAAGATGTAATCACAAATGTTAATGTATTAGTTTTTACTCCAGAAAGACCTAAGAGGAAATCATTAAAAGATAAGCCTTACACCATGAATGTTATAGATTGCCACAATGCTTGGTGAAATGAAGAAGAACGAGTTAAAGAATTGAAGGGTTGAATGCTTAGATGCTTGCAAAATGATGCTTATGCTATGATATCCTTCTTTAATGGTGGACTCCTTTGCTTGGGCTTCAATAAGGAAAATAATCTTGATCCATAGAGAAGATTTATTTGACGAGATGCTTTGAAATGCTTGAGATCTTGCTTGAGAATGGTTGAATCTTTATAATATCTTTTGAAATCTTGAATGTGATTTGAAATCTTGATCATGGTTACCAAAATGAGGAGAGATAGGTTTTTATATACCTCTCACAATATTTCGAGGCTCAAAACTCCAGAGAAGTTGACCGGGTGTTAGATTTCCCGCTTAACTAATGAGATGTGTCGCAGGTTTGAATTGTGGGAAAAGCACCAGAGAACGTGTTAGTTGGGCTAATCTACTCCTAGGAATAGGTCTGCCTACTTGACCTAGTCCCTCCTCAAAATCCATGAAATTTAGTTTAGGAGCTAGGAATGCAGAAAGAATGGCGAGTGAAAAGCACAAAGGGTGGGAGTATCAAAAATCAATGTGGGAACCCATACATGCTAAAATGGGGCCTAAATTGTAATATGATTCAACTTATAAAGTAAAATTTCAAATTTTAAAATTTGACAACAAGATAACACGTAAGATTTATCCAAGGGATTTAAATATAGATATGTTCTAATTCAATAAGCTTAAGATATCCAACATTAAGTCAAGTGTGTTTTAATAGGGATGATTTAGTATAGCAATGTGAGGAATTTGTACTTCAAGTCATTAAGTGAAAAAAAATCTAAAATATATGTGAAGATACTCACACAAAAGAACTTAAAATATATAGATAAAAAACCATTAAACTCAAGTTAAATATTAAAACTATAAATTGGTAATATTTTTGAAAAGATACATACTCTTATATTAAATAGAAATGAAAATCATAAAATAGATATACAAACATTTAACTATTTAGAATAAATATGAACAAACTAATTTAATTATATGCTTGTAAAAGGAAATAAATCTTATAATAATATTAATACAAATTTTAATTTCATTCGTACTATAAAATAAATTTATTGTTACCATTTCTTCTCGAAAGAAATCCTCGCACATTCAAAACGCTTTTCCTTGTCATCCATTAGGGCCCGTTTGGCACCTGGAATTAACCTGGAATAGGCAGCCAATAATGCACGAATTAAATAATTCTTTGTTTGGTGCATTTTTTGAATTCTGGAATTAAAAAACTAATCCCCATTTTGGGGCTT
>MU224469.1:656629-723551 GCA_018584345.1 Thuja plicata
TGTATGTATATACACATGTGTGTATATATGTGTATGTGTGTATATATACATGTGTGTGTGTATACACACACACACGTGTGTGTGTGTGTATACACACACACACGTGTGTGTGTATATGTGTATGTGTGCAAAAACAAAGTTCCAATTCCAATTTTGTGGAACCAAACGCATAATCTTCATCTTCTCAGTCATCTTCCAGGTGAACCAAACAGGACAGCCTAATTCTAGAATTCATTTTGAGAATAGCCCAATTGCCAGAATGGATTCAATTCCAGAATTGGCAATTCCAGCATGCAAAAATTCCACGAAACAAACGGGCCCTAACAGTAAAACAAATGGTCGCTTTGTGGTTTCCTTGTCCGAGAAAGATGCTCATGGAGATGGAATCTTGACGCTGGATCACACACTACCCATGTAGGTACGACGGTCATTAAATTGGCTAAAATGAATTGGAATCTAGGTACGGGCTGTCCATAAAGAAAATGGGCTGAAGTTGCTATAAAAAAATAGGTACTATAGAGTCCATTATTGTGAAGTTGAAATATTTCTACCACTCAACACAAATTATTGTACTCTATTTATGTATTTCAATAATATATTTACGCTCTAGGCGTTTCCCTTTGAAAATGGCCAGGGTAATTATTTAGATCAACGACTGCAACTGTTCGAAAGGCAATGACTGCCATCAGAGCATTGTTGGCCGTCCATATTAAATCATCACTGTCTGAACAAGTGGACATTGTAGAGTTGGTTTATTAAATTTGTTGGTTCATTCAATTTTACATTGCGTGGATTAATGGATCAACGGTTCCTAGTATTGCAGAAGCGTGAGCACTATTGAAGGTTGGCTAGCTACTATTTTTAATCCTTGTCCATTTTCATTCGTTAGATTTTTGTTCCTTTTCATTGCTCACCGTGGAACTGTCCCAGTCACACCCATTAATCAAGTTCCCTTTGTGCTGTCTTCAATCACCATTTGTCACATCTCCATTTGATGCTTGAAATGATGAACCACCATACACGTGAGAACAGACATCGACAATTTTTAATTGAAATTCCACCCCTTTCTTGGTACTCTCTGTTCGTAAATATCTTTATTAGTTCCTTCCATAGACAGGAAAACTAATGCATTCGTCCAGATTTCACTATTTCCTTTATATTGGCCAATCACATGATTTTATTTTTTAGTTTTATTTTTTGCCTATAGTTCTGACATATATATTTATTTATATAATTTATTCATAAAATATTTATATGTACTTTGATTGGTTGTTGGCATGAACAGTCAGTGTGCCACTTTTGTTTTTTTCTAACAAATTTATCTTCACTTTTTCTTAGCCAATCACATTTGAGAATTTATACAAAAGGTTAAAAATTATGAAAGACTCTTATCCAAAATCTAGAAAGATCTAAGATTTGTTACATTTCATTGAAACCAAAACCAAAATTGAAAATTTATTTTGGTCCCTAGATTTTTGCTTGTCATTGTGCATAGTACTTGTGAAAAGACATCCGTAGACATGATTTTTCATAATTTTAAAGCTGAATATGAAAGAATTAGAAAAAATATAAAGGTAAGTAGAGGTAGCTTCATGAATTTATAGTTGGGGCTGTGGAAAACAACAACCCTCTAGATGGATGGAGATTTTCTTTCATTGATTCAATAAAACTAAAATTGAGACTGTCTTGTATTGAGTTATTCACACCATTAAAGCTCCACCCAATTACACCAGTCAAAAAGGTCGGTCTCCTACAATAAATCACAAATTTATTGCACATCACACCATTAAAGCTCCACCCAATCACACCAGTCAAAAAGGTTGGTCTCCTACAATAAATCACAAATTTATTGCACGTCTACGGGCAGAAACATGTGTCACCTTCCCCATTGCCAACATTAAAAATCTCATGACGAATGGACCTGTGCCAACTAGTCATGTCCGCACCCACATTTATAATGGCCACTGACTTCACCATCCTAAATGCCACTGTCCAACATTTTCGATAATGGAGATTTCCAACCTTGTTGTTTTGCTTGTGTTTCAGTTGACAGTTTCATTTTGGGTTATACGTGGAGAATCTGCAATACCACCAGGTTGCTTTTCTAAAATCTTTGCCTTTGGCGACTCTCTTACTGATACAGGCAACACCCGATCTGGAGTTGGACCCAGTAACTTTCAAGGAGTTTCTCATCTCCCCTCTGACCAAATATACTTTGACAAGCCTACTAATTGTTACTCAGATGGACGCCTTGTCATCGATTTTGTAGGTAAACAAGCAATTTAAACTCCTCTTGTGATTTATGATTCTTCGTGTTTGAGATTTGAAGTTTGCTAATATCTGTGAACATTCATATATATATCTGATAAGAAACATTTATTTTTTCAGCAAGTAGAATATTGCTATCAGGTTTCGATCGTATACTTTGCAACTATGTCTTAAATACAATCCAATACTTTTTTTGAATGGGTCAACTTAATAATGACAGGCCGTGAGAACATTCTCTGTTAGAGTGAGGAGAAGGCTTCCTAATTTTCTACATGTGATGTTGGGTTATCTTTATTTGATAAGTCATGTTGTTTATCTATTTACAGTGCATGTTATCCTGCTGGCCGTCAGGCGCCGTGCGTGACGGGGGTTTATCGATGGCCCCTAGCGATCTGCTTTCTTCATTTGGCACACGGTTGAATGTTATGGCTTTGACCGCAAGAATTCTTGCGTCCCTGGTATCAAGGCCTCCGCATGTGAAGAGCTGATGAAGAACGTTAGAAGCACCTCCTGGCTTCATTTTTCCATGACGGGGAACTTTTGACAGAGTTTTGATATTCTGAGACTTCATGACATCATTGCTCATACAGGAAAGCTTTGAATACGATGAAATACGGTTGAACTCCTCGGACGTTTCGAAGGAAGTGCTCTTTTCAAAAGAATTGTCTGTTATGATGAACGAAAGAAAGGCACAGGTGAGTAACTTCACCATGTTTCCATCTCTTATTTTATATATTTCTGTGGAGGAGAAGCGTCGAGTGGTTTCAATGAATTGGGTTTAGCTTTAGATTGGAAGATTTTTGAAAAATTTCTGAATGATACTTTTTCATTTGGGGATTTGAAGTTGAGGTAGGGTATCCGTCCATTCTTGTAAATTAGTGAAATTTAAAATTCAAAATTTTCAGAATTGATTGAGGAATATGTATTCTTTCAAAAATTTTAGGTGTAATTATAATTTCATTTCTGAATTTTCGGTCTACTTTATTAGGTTAAGCCACAATCTTCGGCGAACTGCAAACATGAAGTTCAAAATTCAACGAATCTTAAATGGTGGCAAAAAATTTGTGACAGATTTGCCTGTAAAATCATGTTAATTACTGTTAAAAATTATAGTTGTTGACTCCCGAGATAGCGGCTAGGGTACAGGTGTGACGACATCTGCACATGCCAGCCAGTTTTATATGGACGAGCAAATAGAGGGCGAGGGTTAAAAGCATTTCATACGAATGCGGCCTTGCATTTCAAGGCACCAGCATCGTGGCTCTTGCTGCTACCTTTTTTATTGTTTTTGTATTATATAAAAAAATTAAATGTTCATTTTTAAGGAATTTTGGTTTCGTTCCTTTTATTTATAAAAATTTAAAAATGTGTTTCAATATTTAGAGTTAAAATATGTTTTTGTTCCTTTTAATAGTAAAAATTTGCAAATGCGTTTCAAAGTTTTAATTTAGAGTTTAAATATGTTTTTTCAAATGAACTCTAGTTTAATATTTTTATTTTACTTTTCTAAATAATGTTTTAATGTTAAAAACAAAATTTTAAGTCTTTAATAAAAATATGTATTTTTTTAAATTTTTAGCTATGTTCTATTTTCCGCATTTTGCAAATTTGTGTATGTATTATTTATATTTAAAATTAAAAAAACTATATAAGGTGCATTTAATGCAGAATTTAATTCTTTAAGTCTTTAATAAAATATGTTTTTTTTTTAAATTTTTAACTATGTTCTATTTTCGACGCAAAAAGCAAAGTCGTAATTGGCTAATTATAGTAGGAGTGTTGTTTTTGTTGTTGAACAATTTATTGGAATACAAATAACAAGTGAACATTGAGGTTCAAAATGACTTTACTTCCTTCACATTGCATATTGGACCAAACACAAACTTCTAGGAGCATAATCAACGAGAAGCATGTTTATTGTTATGAGGCCCACCAATCAATCAATAAGCTAGAAACTCATCAATTAATTAATAGGGCGTACTCCAAGTGAATTTTCAGATTGTGTGTGTTACATATTTCTGTACATGCTTCATTGACATCTAATATTATTAAAATACTATAGTTAATTAATGTCATGTTGTCACATTTGCTACTCTAAAATATATTGTGTGTTCAAAAGCAACACTTCAATTGCAATAGTTTCTTACTCATAAACTTTCATCAAATAACATTTAGCTTAGGCAGGAACTTTGACGCTTTGCGCCCTTGTCTAATTTGAATTGTATGACCTGATTTTGCATATCTACAGCCTGCAATGCTGCAAGGATGGACGGTGATAGAAATAATCATGTCCGTTCAATTTTTTGGGCGTTTCAAAATACTTCACAATAATTTTTGAAGGAATAATCTTTGAGCTTTATGAATTTGCTAAGTTTCTTTTTTCAAACTCTTTCGTGATCAAAATTTTGAGGCAATCATTGATATTTTAAAAATCATCATTGAATATGTAGGTTTTGATTTAGTTTAGTATTTAATTATTATTGTATTTTATATTTTATGATAGAAATTATTAAATATAAATGTAGTACAATATATAATTAAAAAAGTAACTTGTAATATTTTAATAGTAGCACAAATTAAATTAGATATAATAATTATATTTAAGAATATTATATATAATATAAATTGTACTGTTATTATATTTGTATAATATAAATTATTAAATTAAATTTACTTTTCAAATATCATGATAGTTATATCTATTATTATTATTATTATTATTATTATATATAAGGGTTTCGGTGGTTAACTATCTCCTACCTTTCCTTAAACATCCACCATTCTCCCCCCTCAACCTAGACTAAACTCCTCACCCTTCCCGTTGTTGCGCCCTAGATCTGTTACAAGCTGAGCCAGAACTTTACCCTTGCGCCTTTTCCTTCTCTGAGATCTATATCTAGAAGAGAGAAGAGAACGAAGTCTTCTTTTTTATTAATAATGTCATTCTCCAACTTCATAACCAAATTAATCAATTCAATTCCTCCTCCTAAACTGAAGAATCCATCCCATCAAATCAACACATTGTGAACGAAATAAATGAAGCCACCACCTCCTCCTCTCTCTCTAGGCACCGACTATCCAGCCACAAAATTATAAATCGCTGGATGCATGCCCATGCCATACCTGCCAACATCGTATTGTTTAGAAATCAAGGTAAATAGGGACTGCCCTACAATTTGGATGCTGTACAACAATTTGAAAAGGAAGAAAGATTATTTATCATTAAATTTCAAACATTTTAATACTTCTCCTTTTCTATATTTAAATAAACTTCAAACATTTAAATTTTTATATGTTTAATTTTCTTTTTATCATTCTTTAAATTTATAATAATAATAATATTATAATATAATATGTAATTTAGTAATTTTACGATATATTATACAAATTTATTTAATAATGCTACTACTTAACTTTAAAAAATATAGAGTATGTTTTAAATAAATATAATTTTTTTAAAAATTAAAAAATATTTTTAAATTGTATTAAATATAATCATAATATTTATTATTTTTAATTTATATAATTTAAAATTTAAAATTTGAATACTTAAATTTAAAATTTATTTAAATTGTTCTCTAATATAATTGACTTTATATATATTTTTAAAAGTTAAATAATAGTATTAAAATATTCATTATTCACCAATAAAAATAATAGTAAGTTCATCCACTAGCCACTTGTCCCTCTCCTAATTACCTTGCAGGAGTTGAGAGCTCCTCTCCATCTGTTCGCACAAAATAATCAACAAGAAGGATTTCTTTAGTTACACAAAGTAAATCCTATAGTTTCACATTGCTTTGTAGATTCCAAAATGGAAAAATGCTTGAACTCAATAAAGAAGTAAGCAAAAACTTAAAACAAAACCCACTACATCCAACTACAACCAATTACATCCAACTGTATCCAACTCTACACAATTGGAAATCCAAGGTTTGTAAGCTCTCCTCGTATCAATTACAAACCAAGGGACAAATACTTAAATGGCCATTCCACAACTCTTACGACATTCCCATTACACACTAAGGTGCGATTGCTAGTAATAGGCAAGGCATCTTCTATCTGAGAAGTTGGACCTATTTTTCAGAATCAACGGATCACCGTTCCCAAAAACAAATGATGACCATTGGGCTTATTCAGTCCGTTGACTATTCCTTCCTACACATAGCTCTGATTGGGTGTATTCTACCAATGCCACCGAGCCTCTACCAGTCCCATCAAAAATTTGTTCATTGTCTGTTATTTTTATTGGTCACCGTTTTTCTCAGACCTACCATCTTCTCATGCCACCATCAGATTGAATCAGCGGCTTCTGATACACCTTTTCAGTGCAAAACTATTAAATGTATCGCATCCATCTATGTCATTGCTTCTTCAACACGCACTTCCATCTGTGGGTAAACGTTATCCAAATCAAACTAGTGAACGACCATTGAAACGGTGATGAGATTGACCGAAGAATCGAGGCTGACACTGGAGTGGATTTGTGTAGTAAATTCAATCCCAAAAATAGTAAATGCCCTGGACACACTCGCTCTTGCTTGAAAATCTTGCATTTCCTAATGTTGTTCGCTTTCAACAAGGATGCATACATCTAGTTCCTGCCGCATAATTTGAACATGTATAACATGTATGAAAATGAAAAGTTGTAAAAATAAAATAAAACAATTAATATCTAAAATATGAAAAGTATTTTTTTAAGTGAAAGAAAATCCATTTTTAGTCTAAATAAAGTCAAAACATAGTAAGAACATAGATATATTTTTTTACATGCTATTATTTTTTATATAATTAAAGGCTTTTCCATATTTTGTAACCCTTTGTGTCTTTGTCACACAATAGTGAGCACATTAAATAAATATATCAAGTACATTGACTTTGATGACAAATGGAACTGTGGGTGATCTCAGTAAATGTCATTTTTTTTGTCCATAGTAGAGCTCAAAAAGTCATGCTACAATGACTGTTCCAGCTATGAGCCAATGAGAAAGCAAATAATTTTTTGTAGGAAAAATCATTGAAAATGTAGAAATTATAGAATATTACATATATAGAAACATTTCAAAAAATTCAAAAAGATGATCGGCTAACATCAATCATAATATGTATTTACTATTACGAAAATTCAACCAAAAATATTAGAAGCTTAGTTTTATTCTACTAGACATGAGAAAGAAAAATTGAAGAAGTCAAGAAATGTGAAATAAAATCAATTGCGGAATGGTTTTATTTGGAAAACTAAATCTTCAATGAAACAAGTTGAGTATGAACAAATGTAAGTATAAGTAGTGTTTATCTGAACACATAAAACGGTGCAATATGAAATGTTTCAATTTTAAAGCCTTTTTTTTGGTGAACGAAATTTTGAATAATTTAACAATTGAAGAAGTTAATCATTTGTGTACAATTTTACTAATATTCATACACTTTCAATTTTATAAACATCTCTGACAATGGTTGGCATTATTTGAGAAAGAAAAATACATTTTATTTGGCAAGTCTTAGGCATGTCTACTTTTAGCAGGATTATGGATACATTTTTTTTTACATTTTCATTGAAAGGTTCAACACACATAGCCTTGGTAAGACATTTTTGGTAGTAAGATCATCAGCACAGAGAAGGCATTATTTCGATATCCAGTTTATGGTAAGCCTAGAAACCTGCTTTTGACAAACAATTTACAGTTACATTTGCATTTTTCATCTGTTGGTTTGAAGTACAAATTATAGGAAGAACGGAAAATTTAAATTTATGGTAAAATAGTAGTTCAAGTACTATACGAAATATAAATCTATGTTTAGAGTCTTTGTTATTTTAAGTCATATTTGTTGAAAATCATATTTGTTAGACTACGAGTTCTTTTTCCTAGCTATTAGGTCTAGAAAACTACATTTTATAAGTGTAAAAAATGCTAGATGCATAGAAGAGTAATAACATTGTTACATAATTGATACATTATAATTAAGATGAAAACATGTCAATGAATGGAAGCAAAGGAGAGTTCTATAATACATGGTCCATAATACACAAAACCCAATGAAGGTTTTTTAAATAAGGTAGAAAACTAAATCAACTTAAACATCTAGTTGCAAAAAAACTAGAACATATGGCCATCTAAGAAGATGTGCACTTTCACCCATATAAAAATTCAGTAAATAGGGGTGATGAAAAAAACTCTTAGCCTGTACTGCATTTTGTACAAGAGTACCTGATAGTTTGGGGCAGGTAAAAGGAAGTTATTGCTGCACATGTTGAGAGAGGAACCAAGAAACCATGGAAATAATAGCGAGGAAAGCAACTGTAAAGAACAACAAAGATGGGTAGAAATGAAACATGAGCAATTATGAAATAGTTAAATATTATGTCTGATTGTAGACTTTAAAAAGAAATTTTCATATTTTTTCTTAAAGTAATCTTGATTGAAGAAATATAGAAATAAAGTTTTGTTAAATTTGTCCAAAAATATTGACTACCAAGTGTCTCTAACTTGAAATGGAGCTCACTTCTTGTCCTCCAACATTCTTCCAGTCTCGATATTATTTTGACTTTAATAAGAGCTAGCTATTTCTTTAACAGGATAGAAAAATGTCGGCTTTACCTTGCATGTGTTGTTTGTACAACATGGATTAACCTTATAATATTTTAATTGTTTCCTACTCCAATTCCAAACCTAGAAAAAACCTCTCCTTGTTCCCAGTCATACATCTAACACTTCCTTCTATACTCTTTGAAATTATCATCTGGGTTGCTTAAAAATTATTCTCTTTTTATCTAAGTTGCCTGCTAAATATTCTCTTCATAGATAGCAGGTGTAAGTGACAAACACAGTTTCATGTAGCTGTATTTCTTCTTTTTGAACTTTTTTTGTCTTGGCCTTTCTAATCTTTAAATCTCCATTGCTTGACAAAGCTTTAATCAAAATCATGGATTCTTCTTTTATCTATCGTGGCTTCTCTGTTTCATTGATTTTCCAATTTGAGAGAATGCACTAGTTACTTCTATTGTATACTCTTGATTCATAATAGTTTGTCTGCCTTTCTTGGCATTTCTTTGCTCAGTTGCTTTTAATATCTGGGAGTTATTTAGAAAACCGTTCTATCATATATTTATGTTCTGATCATATGTTTTCATCATTTTGGCCTATTTGGGTCAGTCGTATAGATTAGTATTTTGGTAGATTTAAAAAACACAAACTGTTAAAGTGTTGTTAATGTTTGAAGAACTTGTGGCTTCTTTTAAGATGATTCTACTAAAAATTAAGCCTTAGGATATTTATTTATCCCCACAATGAAATGTGTCGGTAGTTATTTTAAGACCCGTGATATAAATAGTAACAAATGTAATGAATGAAATGAATTTGTAGAACTCATGGAAATGAATTGGAATCACACGATGCAAAGGTTGTTGTAATTGCGAACCTAAATTTTAGGAAATGATGAGAAGCTAATGAAATTGAGTTTGGGAATAAAAGAAAATGGTTCGATAAGAAGATATTATTAATTGAAAGGGATATATACAAGAAAAAAGAAGAAACATGAAGGGGTCCTAGATAAAGAAAGGCATACGAAACTCCTGGTTGGGAAGAAATTGTGAAGGAAAAGCTAGTAGCAAAGGTGTTGAGGACTGATTTATAACTTCAGTCTGAACGAAAAAAGAAATGCTCGAAAATGTGAAACAAAAATTATTTTTCTAGAAAACGTCACTGTAAAATCATAGATAAAGCCGAAATGATGAGGGTAATGTATAGAAAAATCCATCAAAATAAGAAATTATTTGAATCTATCTACGTAAAAGGAAACATGGTCACAAGTAACCATTGTTCACGATAACCATTACAAATTTGGCAACAGGCATTTCATACCATAAAAACCAATTCAATGTATTCAAAGATCAGACATCACCCGAAAGCATAAAAGCAATCAAAGCATCTGAACAGTTATAGGCTGATAAAGCCACATTATACCAGTAGAGGTTAATCCTATCAACTGACTTCAAATAAGAGAATATTTTATCCCACCTACCTAAAAGAAGAGAGCATTAGAGGAAGCAATCCAAATTGTTGTGGACTAACTTCAAATAAGAGATTCTTCTATCCCACCTACCTAAAAGAAGATAAAATTAGGGGAAGCAATCCAGATTGTTGGGGAGTTATCTGAACTATATATACAATTATATTCACTATAAATACAAATCTATTCAGTAATTTTATACCATGAAGGTCGATTTTGCATCTTCAAAGATGAGTATTTTCACATCAATTGTCTATAGAAGGAAACATTACGGTCAGCGATTATAACGAAAAGAGAACAACAAATACAATTTCAATCTACTACTTTATAACATACCCAAAAACTCAGAGCAGGATCTCATTGATGATTCGATCATAAGAGGAAAAAGGAAGAACGTATTCTAAAAGGACTATGAATTATTAGCCATGCTCAAAGAGTTGAAATTTGTAGCATTATACTACAAGTAGGACTTGAAAGACTTGGTGATCGAAAGAATCATTATAAGATGCAAATGGAAAAAAAACCAGTAATTGATCAAGGGATTTTGATGCTATAGTACACCACTGATGTGCAGCAAATACAGTTACAGTGGCCAATTCTATACTAGATTATAAAAATGCTCGAAGACACTATAGATGACAGAGGGTTTTTGAATATCAATACATAGAAGATTTTATACTAAACATCCTATACAAAATTTTCCCATTGCATGATTGAAATAAGAAATGTAGATGACATAAAATTTAAAAATAATAGTAAGAGAAGACTTCAAATCAAATTTAAAGAAATAGATAGAGTCACTCCATTTGTGTCAAAATGTAGTAACTTAGAGATAACATTACATAGAAGTCTTATTAGAGTTACTTAGTAATGTCTTAGTTTGTATGTAGTAATCACAACTACAGAGTAGATATGACTAAGTTTTTAAGCTACTTTGAAAGCCTATTTTGTTTTGGAAAATGAAATTCTGATGCAATTTAGCCTGACAAAGTGTTTAGTATAGATATTTTAGATTTTTAATGCTACACAACTTCATGTAATAGTATGAAAGAAAATGGCGTGACTGATTATTTATCAAAATTAATAACTGTGTAAACAATTTTTCAATTTGTAATCATTCCGGGGTGTTTCCTTGTTAACCTTTTGTCCTATTCTGTCAGTGTGCACAAGAGTGGCATGTGTAATTGCATTTCTCTGATTCAATGTGAAGCATCCTTTAATGGCAATGTCACGTAGGCTGAAGACAACTTTTTATTTCTCCTGTATGTATTCTTCATACTTTATGTTGGTAAGGCCTGACATCAAATGTTGAATTATTGAGTGGTCGATAGAGCAATGAATTGTTTGTTTATTCTCAGTAGTGAAGATAGTTTTGAGGTGGAGTTTGTGTACATAGTTGACATCTTGATCACACTTGATGTAATGCACAGACGCCTCTTCTGAAATGCCATAGCCATCAAATTTGTAATGACACTGTGAAAAAAATGCATTGAATGGACTGGAAAATGGATTTGCTACCTTCAAAATTCCATGAACCTGTTGCATGTTTTTACATATCAGTTTACATTAAGTTTTGTAATGTAAAATATTAAGAGATTTGCAATGTCTATTTCTTATCTCATATGTTTTTGCAACAATTCTTTTAAAATCTCCAGGGTCCTCTTGCCATTTAACTTGCATATGTATGTGGATAGACTTGTACAGAATGTGTTCCTTTTGTCAAGCGTCTTAACAATGTTTCTGTAAAGCACAGTAGGGGTATCATTCCTCTAGAGTTTTTCTCCAACTGCTATGTAGTGCTAAGCTAGGCTTGGATGGATTTCAAGTTGTAAAGAACAAAGACAGTCATATTTGTTCCACTTATTGAAGAAATGTGCATGTGCGAGACTTAGAGATCTTGATAAGCGTATGATTAGATATTAGTTACAAGGCATTTTACCTGTGCTTTATCTTCTTCAGTATGGTCATCCTTTATTTCAAGTGCACAAACTGAGCCCATTTTTTTTGCTCCAACTACTAGTGCTCCTATTGTTCCGATTGGGAAATCACTTGTGTTGCTGAGGAGTTGCTTGATTGTTGTACTGGGAATGAAACTATATTCATTGCATATTCGGGTGATAGTTTTGACTGTGCTTTTATCTTTGAGGATGAGAATACAGTAACAGTCACCATGATCATACTCAGTTCGGGGTGCAATTTCAAAACTTGTAATGGAATTCTCCGTTCCTGGGACAATTTTCTCATCATGTTGTTGTACTAGGCTGCCATTGATATTCAGTGTGATTGTCATTTCTTCTTTTATGTCTGTCAAGTCTGCACGTAATACTTCACGTGTCTCGTTGAGTTTGTCAAGATTGACTTTGTAAACTACTAACCCATCTCCTTCAAATGTGTTTCCACTCTTTCTAGCGTTGAGTTCTTCTATTGAAATAGAATTGACACTTTTGACTTTGGACCTGCAAGAAGATAATCATTAATGTCTTGGTCGTTGTTAACGTCAATTGATGTAAGGATACATGAAAACATAAATATAATACCTTTTGGTGGTTTGATCTTTTTTGATTTGTGTAACCTTCCCTGATCTTTTTCTTTCCTCTATTCTCCCCTGTAAATGAAATAGTTTGGATAGAAAATTGTCTTAGCAGATTGTAATGAATGCTTCTATAGAGGTTTTTTTATGAAATGTCATAATTACCATTGAGAATATGACTATTGAAATATACATGTTTAATTAGAGGAATTAACGTGTTTCTGATTTGTTATTCTTAGTATTCTTCTGTGTCTTCTAGTTCAATTATTTTTTGTGTGAGATGTGTTCGCATGAAAGTAGAGAGGCATTCTATCCAGTATATAGATATTTAATTTGTTAAATAATCAGTGACACCATTTTTTTCATACAATTATAGGAATTTGTGCAGCAGTGGAAGTTTTATTTTTGTAACCCTCCGTGGTCTTTTGCTTGCCTCCATTCTCCCCTGCAAATGAAATAGTTTGGATGGAAAAATAGTCTTAGCAAATTGTAATGAATGCTAGTATGGAGGTTTTTTTATGACCTGTCATCATTTACATTGAGAATATGACTGTTGAAATATACATGTTGTTTAAATGGAGGAATTGATGTGTTTCTATTTTGTTATTCTTAGTTTTGTTATATGTCTTCTAGTTTAATTTTTTTCACTGTGAGATGTATTCACAGGAAAGTAGAGAGGTGGTCTGTCCAGTATGCTTCTGATTCATAAATGGAACAAATGTTTGTTGTTATGTTAGACCATATGTGATCAATAAGTGGTCTGTTTATATTGTGTGAATGGTTGAGTAGGAAATTAAGTTTGTGGTATTGCATATGTGTTGTAATAAATTTTTTGTATATGCTTGTTGTTTCCATATCGATGTTGAAATCTCCAAGAATATTCAAGATGTTATTGGGTTCTATATTGCTGGTGACATTGTCTATTGCCTATGTTATTTCTGCCAGGGGAGCATTGGGCCTTGCATAAATTTTGCAAATATTAATTGCATTGTTAGATAGTATTATTGTCTAGGTCATTGCCTCCACATTTTTGGAAATGTGGCACCTTGTTTTGGCCCAACTGTTATGTTTTTTTTGGTTAAAGTCATAATACCATGTACTCCATAAACTGAGGAGTAGTTAAATTTTTCGTAAAGGACATTTATTTTGTCAGGATTTGTATGCAATTCTTGCAAGCATAAAATGTTAGAGGACATGATTTCATTATCATTGACTAGGTCACTAGTGTGTGCATTTAAAATTTGAGTATTTAATGTGCATAAGAGAAAGTGTAATGTTTCATGTGAACATGTGTTTTCGTTGTTGATTTTCCAACGAGCATCTAACTAGATAGGCGTTCCATTTCTATAATATTTTTTTTCTTCACTTTAAAATTCTTGGGTGTTAGAGGTTTAATCAAATATTGTCTTTCTATTTTTTTTGTTGGGATTAATGGGAAGTAGTAATGAGAGGGGAGGGGTGAGTCAATACCTCTAAAACTTTTAACACTTTTCACCTTTCATCATTAGTAAACAATCTTTATTGTATTACCAACCATATCTGTTGTTCTTTCTTATGCATGTAGTATTAATTCATAATCTTAAGTGTATGCAACATTCATAGAAAAATTCATGAAAATAATAGACACATAACACAAGATATGATATCACAGAAAAATCCCGTTAGGATGTAAAAACTACGGTGGGGATGGCACCCACAAAACTTCACTATCTGCATAATGGAAGGGAGCTAGTAAAGTCTTACAATTGATCATTTTTGATGATCTACCCTGTTAGGATTAGTAAGGTGGAGATACATTAATATCTACTCTGTTAAGAGCTTTAGCAACACTGATTTAAGTGTGCACTTGGTTAAGAGATTCACAATAGGACTGTTAAGCCCACCTTCCTTAAAAGGATTTCTTAAGTGTACTACACTTGTTAGAATGAGTACAATATGTATGACCTCAATGTATGAAATCTATAATTGCTGATCACAGATCCATTAAAGCTCACAGTATATATGAATATCACCTATAATGATTGATTAATAGCTTTTCTTGCTCGTCAGTAGCCTGTGTTCTGTTCTTGAAATTGAATTGATCATTTTTTGTCCTTCTACATGTATTCTCTTGTCTAATTTTTAGATTCTCTAAGTGGCTACAATCATCATTGAAAAATATGTTCATAATAGATTGAGCATCTATTTATACAAGTATTTGACCTATTTTAGAATCACACATTACAAAGTTAACTCTAGATCCAAGGTTTACAACTTGACCTTGATCTTTTAGTTTTCATGTTTTAAATCAGTTAAACTGATAAAAACAATATTAATTACACTGATTCCTCCACACATAATGGATTTAAAAAAAATTAAGAAGTTAAATATAAAACTTCAGTGATTTATTTGAGGTGGAAACTCAGATCCACTTTTTTTGGGATCTAACTGACTGTCGGTTCTTGGTCGTCGGGTTGAACTGAAAGTCAGTGGGTGTTCCTTTCTGAATTGATTGTCGTGTTCCCTTCATCTGTTAGGTTCCGCTCTTTTCTATTTCATTGGGTTGCACTATTGGTTACTCGTCAGGTTCCTTTATCCTTTCTATCATCGGGTAACACTAAGTAGTGTTCGTTGGGATGCTTTGTACTTAGTATTATCGGGTAACCTTGGCATCGGGTAGTGTTGTGCCCTATTTGTCAATGTAGTATAAACTGATGGTGTTCATCATGTTTTTCCTTGTATATATTAATGGAAAAATATAATGTCTTCAATCTCCCCCTTTGACACTAGTATCAAAAATTGATATGTGCATAATACTAAAGTGTTTAGTATGTACACCATGTATATATCCTTGTCATTATATGACTCCCCCTAACTATATGCATCAATATAGTATAAGTATATGCACATGTATACTATACATTTCTCTCTTTTTTTTTTTTTTTCTCTCCTCTTCCAAATGATTGACTGTACATATCATTCCTTCTTTCATTTCCCCCTTTATACTATCTGACTATACATATCACTTCCCCCTTTATTTGATACTCATGACAAAAATGTACAACTAATAAGTTGTCAAAAATGTGTAACTTACAGTGTGTCAAGAATATGTGAGTGGGTGTTATTGATATCCTCCATCATTTTCTCCCATTTTTCTTTGAGGATTTTTAATGCCATGTGCTCGAGCTCTATTCTGGCATGCATATCATAAATTTTGTCTAGGACAGACATTTTTGGGGTGGCAATAAGTGCCCTTGCCTCTGTGATATGGTTTTGCAGCAATGAGAGTGTCAGTAAGAGTTGAGCTTGGAGCTCATTTATCTCATCTTTGAACTTGGTTTCTACAGTCTCTATGTCTTGTCTCAGCTTCTGGGGTTGCTTTAGCTGCTCATTATGCAATTTGATTGCCTCTTCACTACTTGTGAGACTTTGTGCACTTGTTTGAAGATCAACATCAATTTGTGTTATCTTGTCGGTATACTCCTTGGTGAGTTGATCTAACGTGCATAATTTCTATATTAAGGTTATAGATTCTAAAATAATTGGTTCTATTGTGCTTACCAGTTCAGATAGCTTTGAACCTTTTTCAGTGCCACTTCTTGTCTTATCTTTTCTGCTAACTTGAACTCATATTTCTTTTCAAGTCATTCTTTCATAACCTTCTCAGCATCTATGTTCTGAGATGTGATTGCATCTGTGAGAACCACTAAATGATCTAGCATGGGAGCTGCTTGATCAACATCTATATCAGGTACAATTTTCTGAAGTATTCCTCGTGCAACTTCAAGTACCTTGTCTTCTTTGGTGGATTTTCTCAACTTGTCCTACATGGCCTTCCTTTCACAAAGTCTTGCATAATTTTTTAATTCAGGAGGATCTAATGTCCTTGAATCACATACTTGAATCTCAATAATTTCATCCAGAGTCATTGGATTCTTATTCTTTCTTTTCTTCTTCCCTGAGATTTGAGTAGAGGCAGATGTATGAACTACCATTGCAAGTTCATTTGTCTTCTCATAAGTGCTCGGTGAAGGCTTTGTAGACGAATCTTCCTATGTTTTCTGCTTAGGATTCACCTATCGGTTTGGTGAAGAAGTCTCTCCATCAACCTTGGGTGTCTCTACAGTTTTCTCTTCTTTTTTCTTCTCTTACTCATTTATCTTTGCTTCTTCACTCTTTTATTTCTACTTTTCCTCTTCTACTTTTTGATCTTCTTCTTTGTTTTGATCAGTAGACTTGTCTTTCTGGTCATCAGTTGTATTTTGATCTGTAGTTGTATCCTTTTGTTCATATGTGGTATCCTTTGTCTTGACATCACCCTTATCCTCGGGTATGCTTGTATCTGACGCATTTGATTCTTCATTTCTTTCTAGAATATTTATTGCCTTTATTAATACTGGTATATTATCCCAAGTGCTTGCCTGTGTTTCATCTAGAGTTGTGTCCTGCTCATAGGTCTTATCTTGTTGAGCAGTGACATCTTCATCTTTTTGTATTTTATCTGTAGGGTTTGTTATGTCAATGATGGATGTATCTGGCCATATCTCATTATAAACATCCATGTCATTATATCTTGTTGTCTTCGATGCTTGTTGTTTTCCTTGCTCCTTAAGAGATATAAATATTAAATCATCTTTCTTTTGTGGATCCTTATTAGAATCATAATGAATGATGTCTTGAATGTCAAGATCATCCATGACTTTGTCTAAGTCGATTGGATCCATATCTTCAACATTATCCAAAGAAATGTGCTTAGGACTTGCTTTATCTTTTTCCTCCTCTACATGAGGTGTGTCAGTGAGAAGTAATTGATTCTCACCACTTTTTGATTCTGCAGGAAGATCTAGGAATTATCTCCATTTGGCCTCGGTCATGTTGTCCAGCTCTATAAACTTATCCTCTAGCACTTTGTAAGCTCTATTCTTTGCTACAAATTTTCTTGAGTGCTTTTTCATTATTTCTTTGATCTCTTCCATCTTTGATTCGAGAGGCATTAGTGTGACAAGTACCCTCTCCCTTGCTTCTCTTTCTGTTTGTAAAGCATATGACCATTGTTGAGATAGTCTGTTACCTAGATTTTTAGGTATTTGGCTAAAAAATTCTACTAGTACATATTTGAATTTGACCATTGCCTTGATTATTGCTTCTTGTATTTTATTTTCGTCTTCTAGATTCAAATTTTCCCATTGTCTGATTTGCCTAGTAGTCATTGTACCTATTGCAGCAATTGAGTCTAAAACTTCATCAATTATTTGAGTGATATATTTTTTCTTGCTTATATCAGGCTCATCCTCTTTTGAATCCTCTATGTCAGCTTTTGTTCTGACCACTCTTTTCCTGCCTTTTGTAGGTGTTTGTTTCATAGTTTGCTCCTTTGTTGGTTGCTTCCTCTTATAGGTACTTACTTCATCTTTCTTGAGGGGTGTATTATGTTTAGCTATTTGGCTCCTTGTCCTCTGAGCCACTATGGTTCTTGGTTTCTTTGTAGGAGGTGGAGGTGCATCAGATTCATTGGCCTCAGAATCTGATACTTTCTCATCTTTCCCCTCACTAATGGTACCTTGTTCATCGATTTCTTCTGTTTGTTCTTTCTCCTCCTTATTTACTGATAGAATCTTCTCAAGATTCTTCACCATTTTGTTCTTCTTGTTGACAGTCTTCTTGATTACTAGGCTTGATTTTATCTTGGACTTGGCCTCTTCATATGTCCCAAATCTTGGCTGTTTATTGTCAAGTGGTTCATTGATCAATGAATCTATTGCATTTGTTGCTTGATCTATGTTAATCTTACAGTCAAGATGTGGTAACCAGGCTGTCCTTGGTACAACCGGTCTTATGTGAGTGAAATCTATATCCACCATAAAACATATCTCAGCCCTATGTTTTTTAATCAGTTGCTCAGGGATCCTCTCTTTCCATCATCTTTTCCTTGAATTCAAGTAAGTATGCAGCCATTACTAAATCAAAATTATGTCTTAATGACTTGATAAGGTCACTAATTTGTAATGTGGCTGGCTTTGTAGTATCTCATTTTACTTTTCCTACTGAAGGAAAGTATTCTTGAAAGTAAAAGAATATACACATGATGAGTGAACCGAACTTACATGTGTTAGTCTTTGGATACCTGATTGTTGTCATGTTCTCATCAAGTTGCTTTAGCAGAATCTCACATAGCTCCATCTATATTCCCTTAGTGACAATTTTTTAAGTTGTGCTTACTGTTTTTGATGCTATGTTGTTTAGCCTACTTGCTTGAAAGATCTTGTAACCTATCACACATGCCCAAACCTTAGTTCCTCATCGGTGATGGTGTTCACCTTGATTCCTTTGTTATCCCACATAACTTTGGTGAGTTTTTCAACTTCTGGCCGAGAGGGGTGCTTGTGTGCCTTAGGTTTGTCGGTTATGGGGTAACTAGTTACAACATGTAACACATCCTTTGTGATCTACTTAGGTTCATCCAACCATAACTTCTGGTCATGCATTCTTCTCAAAACTAACCTAATCCATTCGGTTTTGAAAACCCTTAGGAAATATAGGGCATTTTTATCCCTTTTACCTATAAGTATTTGTGCTCTTCCTTTAGGTTCCCTTGTGCATCACACAGCTTCTTGTAAGCTTGATCCGTCTCTAGATCACCTATCTCAGTGATCTTGCAGTGAATATAAGACCTTGCATCTTCTATAAGAAAAACCCTAGGTGTAATTTTCAAAAATACGCCAGAATCATCTAGTTGCAATGAAATCTCTGGGCATATCTTGTACTTAGGTTCCACACAGGTGCTGTTCTTTATCAGCTTAACAACATTCTTCTTATCATTCTTAATCTTTACGGTTCTTTAATTGTTTGCCATCGTATTTCAAATTTTAGGGCTTTCTTGAAAATAACAACAAAGTTCTTTGTTGCGCTCGGTACTTACTTTGATCTGTGAAACTTGTGAATGATCTATTTGGAGTGTGCTGGATCAAGTCAAGGTCGCTCTACTCTTTATTTTCATATCGTGTGTGCAAAATGAAATGCTCCTGTCGAGTATTTATAGAGGTTTTCCCTAAGTCTATCAGAAATGCTCAATGAATTATCGAGTCATGAAGATGGAGTTTGTCAAGAAGACTCTCAAATAACATTGTCAGTGTTGACAGGATGCCTGGAATAGTTGTTTAAGATTTTTTCTTTTACTGACGGATATCGATGTTGTGTCAAGTCAACATTTCAACTTTTCTTCTTTACCGATGGGTGTCAGGTTACATAGGCGACTTAGCCCTTTTTATGTGTTGACCAACAATTTTTGGTAAGTGTAGATAGCTCATCCTTTATGTTCACCAATGATTTTCGGTATGTGTTTACCGACGGGGATGATTTCTCAGAATTATAACAAGTAACATAACATGCATCTTTATTCATGTTGATTTTGACTATCTATCAATTTGTATAATGGAACTGATGTAAAATATGAATTGGTGTAGTGCAGTTCCATACTTACTTGTTTGACTTAAGTGAGGGTGGTGATGTCACCAGATCCATTGGATGGGGTGTCATCGTTTACATTTCTTGTTCTAGCTTCATCATTGCTTGAATATTTTCTCCACATTTTGTCTCTAGCCCTCTGAATATCTTCAATGGTGTTTCCATTGGGATATGTGCTTGTCTCTGTAATTCAGTCTCTGCAGTCTTTCTTGAGATGACCAACTTTATGATAGTGTAAGCATGTCATTCAAGAGTTTGTCTAGCCTCTAGACCTTTTGTTCCATGCTCTCATGAAGTTTGTAGTAATGTGACCATGTCTACCACATGATGTACAATTTGTCCAAGTACTCTAGTCCCATACATACTAATTACCGATTCTCTTTGGTTGATAATGAATTTCTTGACCTTTAAGCTTCCATGCTTTCCTTTTCTTTTTCCAGCACTCATCAGTTGTGTGCCCATTCATTTTGCATGTAGGACAATATTTATCCATGTAGGTATCCTTCTTTGGTTGATCCATCTTAGACTTACATTCATATGCTTTATGTCCTTTCTTGTTACATTTATAATAGAATCCTATGAATGAAGATGTAGATTTAGGAATACCTTTCATTTTGCCTCTGCATACATTTGATGTATGCCCTTGATTTCCACAGTGATTGCATGTAAGCTTTCTTGGTCTTGGATTTTCATAGACATTCTTTGGATTTTCTTTATTTGATGATTCTCCATTTTTGGTAAAGCTTAGACCGTTGTTGTTGTTGACTCTTCATTTTCCTTCAAGAAAATCATGCATTCTTTTATTTCTCTCTTAATCCTTTTTGATAATTTCATTTTGTTGTTGCTGAATTCTAACCTCATGCTTTAGTTTCTCATTCTATTATCTTACTTCATCGATAGCCTGTACTCTTTCAATGTGTTCTATATTCATTCTATTTGCTTCTTGACTCATAAGAATAATCTGGTTTGTAAGCTCATGTGGTGATTCTCATCATGTCTTTGAATTTCTAACTCCTTTTCTTGTATCTTTTCTGTAATATTCCTCCTGTCATCAATAGCTAGTGTTCTTTCTATTTCAGCTTGTCTAACAGAACTCATCATATAAATCATTCTTACCATCTGGGTCTCTTGACTGATTTGCAGCATCTTTTCTTGCTCTATCAGATGTTGATTGATCTCCTTTAGATTTGTGATGTCTTCTTTTGATGTATCTGATGCTTTTTTTGTGGTTGATCTTGAAGATTCAAAGAAATCTGGAATCTCTTCTTCTTGATAGTCCTTTTCATTTCTCTGAGTTGCCATACCTTTTCTCTCATCCAATAGCTCTCTCATCTTGATTCTCGCTTCTTCATACTGTTGATAGAACATTTGAATTTCAAGTTTTTTGTTCTCAATATTTTTATCAAGTCTCTACTTCTCTATTGTAAGATCTTTTCTCTTAAGATTTTAATCTTTCAAAGAATCGACTCAGTTCTGTTACCAATTGTTGGGATTAATGGGAAGTAGTACTAAGAGGGGAGGGGTGAATCAGTACCTCTAAAACTTTTAACACCTTTAACCTTTCATCATTAGTAAACAATATTTATTGTATTACCGACCATATCTGTTGTTCTTTCTTATGCATGTAGTATTAATTCATAATCTTTAGTGTATGCAACATTCATGAAAATAATAGACACATAACACAAGATATGATATCGCAGAAAACTCCTGTTAGGAAGTAAAAACTGCGGTGGGGATGGCACCCACAAAACTTCACTATCTGCAGAATGCAAGAGAGCCGATAAAGTCTTATAATTGATCACTTCTGATGATCTACCCTGTTAGGAGTATTAAGGTGGAGATCTCTTAAGATCTACTCTGTTAAGAGCTTTAACAACACTGATTTAAGAGTGTACTCAGTTAAGAGATTTACAATAGGTCTGTTAAGTCCACCTTCCTTGAAAGGATTTCTTAAGTGTACTACACTTGTTAGAATGAGTACAATATGTATGACATGAATGTATGCAATCTATAATTTCTGATCACAGATCCATTAAAGTTCACAGTATATATGAATATCACCTATAGTGATTGATTAATACCTTTTCCTGCTCATCGGTAGCCTGCATTTTGTTCTTGAAACTGAATGGATCATTTTTTGTTCTTCTGCATGTATTATCTTGTCTAATTCTTAGATTCTCTCAGTGGCTACAATCATCATTGAAAAACATGTTCATAATAGATTGAGCATCTATTTATACAAGTATTTGACCTATTTTAGAATCATGCATTACAAAGTTAACTCTAGATCCAAGGTTTACAACTTGACCTTGATCTTTAAGTTTGCATATTTTAAATCAGTTAAACTCTTAAAAACAATATTAATTACACTGCTTCCTCTGCACATAATGGATTTTAAAAAAATCAAGAAGCTAAATATAAAACTTTAGTGATTTATAAGACATGTAAACTCAGATCCACTTTTTGTGGGATCTAACTGATTGTCAGTTCTTGGTTGTCGGGTTGAACTGAAAGTGTGTTGGTTTTCCTTTCTGAACTCATCGTTGGGTTCCCTTCATTTTTTGGGTTCCACTCTTTGTTGTTTCATCGGGTTGCACTATTGGTTACTCGTCAGGTTCCTTTATCCTTTCTTTCATTGGGTAACACTAAGTAGTCTTCGTCGGTATGCTTTGTACTTAGTATTATTGGGTAACCTTGGCGTCGGGTAGTGTTGTGCCCTGTCTGTCAGCATAGTATAAACTGATGGTGTTCATCACATTTTTCCTTTTATATACTAATGGAAAAATATAATGTCTTCAGGTTTTGTACATGAGAGTGCTGTGTATGTTATACCATGTCGTCTTATGCCAGCCAGATCAAATTCTAGAGCTACCATTGTCAATCCTTTTGTTCGATGTATTATTCGTGCACATGCTAGTTCTACAGGGAATTGTTTTCTAATAGTTATCTTTTTCTTACTTGAATTTTTTTGAATTGGCCTTGTGATGCGGAGTATGGGTACCAATCTTGTCCGATAAACTCGTTATACCATAGCCTATATTTTGATTTTTTTTGTAGATCAATATTTTGGTCATTGAATCGGATCCATACAATATCAAAGTCGTTATGTTTTGTATATGTTTTAAAGATTCTGTCAGAGCCATTTACTATGCCATCTTGAGTATTGTAGTTTCCTGAATAGATTTCTATAATTACATTTGGTTTCACATGTATTTTCGGAGGAAGAGATGCACTATGGGTATAAAGGCGTATCACACTGTAGTTTTCCTCATATTCATCTATTTATTTCAATGTAATAGTGTCACCAGGCATGATCTCTAGCATTTTGTTGTTATGTGCATCTACGTCACTCCTCCTATAGTAAAGGAATGGACGAGTTGGGTCTAATGGTATTGTTCGTATGCAATGATGATTGAGGTATTCTAAATCGTCTATTGTTTGCATGTCTTTGTGAACTCTATTTAGAATTGAAATAAAATTTTCATCTTTTTTCTGCATTGTGACTTTCAATGAAAAGCACCTCACATTGTCTTTCCAAAAATTATATGACATTAGATCTTTTCCTGTTGGTTTACTATAAAAAACAATGGAGTCAAGTATGGGTTTCACTTGGTAGAGATCACCGCAGAATATAGTGTCTAAATTGCCAAAGTAGGAGGTAGGTCTATACATAATGTCACGTAAACGCTGGTCTATATACCGCAAAAATGTTGAGCCCACCAATGACATCTCATCTATCAAGAGCACTTATAATTGGTTGTAATTATTTGACATCCTATATAATGTCTCACTGTTTAGTGGAAGGAATTCTGATTTGTTAAAAGATATATGGAATGCTGAGTGGAGTCTAACCCCACCAACATTATATGTTGCTTTTCCTGTATATGCAACAATCAATCCCTTTGGTTTTTCAGGATCATTATCTATAGTTTTGTTAAATATACGTAGAAGTGCATGGTAACTAAATTTTGTTGTAAACGTCTTCCCAGTACCTGCTCCACTTGTCAAGAATAGATTGATCGAAGTTGTCATGTTTTTACTCTTTTTCATCATGATGTCTTTGACATTTATTTGTTTCTCTTTGTTCAACATTTGTCTAAGTTTGTAATACTCAGCATTATCCATTATTTGTGGATGCTTCCCTATTTTGAATCTACTGCAAGGTGTGTTCCCTAGTTTATCATATGCATTTGTCTTGAAATATATTTCTGTATATAATATAGTTCCTTGGTTCTACATGTTCTGGCTGTAACATTTTCTTTATCACTCTCACATTCTTTCAAATTGACTTCATTAGCTTCTTTTTCAATGTCTCCCCATGTACTATTTGCATGATAATAGAATTTGGCACGTTTATGTAAGATTGTTTGTTTATGGTGAATATATGTAGATTTCCAAGAATTGAAATTGTGTTTAAGTGTAGTTTCATTTATTGTGAAAGGAACAAAAAGTAAAAGTTGTTCTCTATTGTGGTTTTCCAAATCAATATGTTTGCTGTAGTTGATGAAATGTATTATATTTTCTTTTGATTTTGGTTTAATTTGATATCCTCTTATGTTATATTCTGAAACAAATTCTGCAGAAGCATATGTGTGAAATTTTTGTGGACGAGCTAAATAATAATCTATTAAAAATTTTGCAATCACATTTTCTTAGTCATCTGGTTCATTCTTCAATTCTTTCACGTATTTGAGTATAAATATGCGGTCATTTTCTACTCTTGTATCGATGAATATATATTTCTGAGAACTTTGATTAAGTGGAAGAGAGAGAACTAAATGAGCAGCCTATTGTGCGGACAGTTGTTGTAAGTTCAACAAAGCATTCACCAATTTGCTTATCATTCGTATAGCATCAATATTATCTCTTTGATGATCATCATGTATTTTTTTAAATGCACGTGTCATTGCTTTGTCAACCTTATCCATGTATGAACTACAATACATCACTGCAGCATATGCATTGAGCACAAATTGTGCATCTATGTTTGCTTTCCATAGAACAGGCATTTTCTTTGCAAAACTATTGTTCCATATTTCAGATGGTTTCCTTTTGAACAATAAAGTGAGCTTCTCTATTGTAGACCTTAGTGAATTTATGTAATAGTCCTCTGATAAGTGCAATTCATTGATAAACATCTCAAATGTGAAGGAAGTGTCATAAGTTTCCTTTTGTAAAGTTGAGCAAATGTTTGATGTGTTTGCTATAATTGTTTCGGTTTTATCAGCTAGTGGTTCAAGTATCATTGTCTTTCATAATGAAGGGATTGGAAAATTGTACCAACATTTTTTTCCCAATGCTCTTTTACATTGTCTTGTATGGTGATGTCTATGGAGAATAGCCAAACTAGGTTCTAGGTGGTGAGTTCTACATGTAATGTGTTTGTCAAAAAAGTCTATGATATTCGTGTTGCTTTCTCTACCATAGATTGGTGCATTTTCTACCCAGATTAGGAGATGGTCATGTTCATTTCCCCTATTTTGAAATTCAGTTACGGAAAAGTAATCCACAACTTTTCCAAAAATTTAGTTATCTATAAATATCAATTTTCTTATTGCGTTTATCCTATGTCGATAGTATCATGCACATGTTATAGGATCTCTTTTAACTAGTATGAATTTTTCATTCTTAGTACATGAAATTATTTCATCATTTTGTAATCTACTTTGGCATTAATTATGCAGGTTTTGAAGCATGTTTTCTAAAGGTTCCCGATTCTGTTCTACAGTCATAAAAGTGATGAAATATGTAGGTGGTCATAGCTATCGTATCATTGCAAAAACATTTTTCTTTAATTGTTGCTTATAATCAGGAGAAGTTGTGATTCTTTTGAAATCAACATATGCAATTTCTGATTTTAAAATCTTCTCCTTGAGTTTGGTGTGTGTTTCACATCCCTTGCCAAAATCTTTCTACCCTTCAATTGACCTTTCCTTATTCTTACCTACATTGTAGACAACGCTTGGAGTATTAGTATCGTAATGGCTTTAAAAAATAGATTTGTCATGTGAAGAGAAAAATCTTGTTGCAAATGAAGTAGTTCCCATTGTGCCAATTTTTCATATTTAAATTTTTCTACAATATCAACATCGCATGGCTCTCCAAAGAATAGAATTGGAAAATTCATTTCTTCTGCATGCTTATGTTTGAATAATCCAATCGGGTAACAATCTTGAGCAGGTGCTATTTCAATAATTTTGTCTTCCATGTTGTGTATACATCTAGAATCGATATATCCATGTATCAATGTTTCGGTTGGGTTGTCCTTCTCTAAATCACTCTGAGAATCACAATCACTTAATATTATTTCAATGTTTCTTTCATTTGCATCATTTGATTGTATTGTATGTATCCATTCATCATTAATGTGTACTTTTTCCATTTTTTACAGTGTTGTGTTGCTCAATTCAAACAGACCTTGCATTATAATATTTGGTCTCACTATTCCTTTTTGAAATACATTTTTATATTCCAAATGTCTTTTCAAAGATACAACAATTGTTGAAGTGTTTGCTATTGACTGTGGCAAGGCATTTTGAACAATGTCCATGTTTACATGAACATTTATTATGGATCTGGTGAGGCCTATTTGAGATCTTTTGTATCCTAGTTCCCAAATTTGTGTGAATGCAATTCTAAGAGAGACAAGTCTTTATTCTAACTGTGTCAGCATTCGCACATGTCTCAATGGTCTATTATTGTGAATGTTTTGTGATGATGCGAATTTTGGAAGACAACATGTTTCAAAGCCATCTCACATGTTTTGTAAATGTTATCATTGATAGTGGGATAATTAGAATGTATTAATTTGTAGTACGCAATTTTCTCCTTTTCTCAAAAATGTTTGATGTCTTTCTTGAAGTGCAGGAGTTGACAAATTGTGCAAGGATATTTGGGCGTGTCCTTTATAGAAATTTCAAATTTTTCTATTGGTGTTAGTTTCTTTTCCTTTTGCTTCCTTTTATGGCCTAATATCTTCTTGTACAATGAAACTACGTCATTTGCATCCCGCAGACCAATGCTCATAACTGATATGTTTGAAATTTCTTCATGATTTTCATTCTTCTTTTGCATTCTTTGACGAATTAATTTCTTTTTTTCATGCAACCTATTTGTTATTTCTTCTTTATGACTATCGACTTGATTTCTAGTTTCCCAAAATTGCTACTAGTTTGCAATTGATGTTTACTTGTCTGAACTAAGTTATCAAAATTTCTCTTTTAGTCCTAATCATTTGTTTAAGATTATGTAGTTTTACCTTTGGTTGTTTGAAGTGTTCCTCTGAAACTTTAATAAAGGCTCAAAATAACCATTAAGCAGATTTGTATCATGGAAAAGGATATAGTATGGGTGTGTATGTAGTGTTTTGTTGAAGTCTAGGTATATTTTTCCAGTTTTCGTTGAGAAAACACAGATTCATATGTTTAACCACTTCGAGAGACAATGAATGCAAAATATATCTCCCCATAAACCTACATCTTCATTGGCATCTATTGGTGTAGCAGATAGAGACATCCGTTGCAAATAAGTTTTGGGATCTTTTACATTATGTAGGTCTTGTAAGCTTTTAGGTTGCAGTTCATTTTTGTATGAGTTTATTGCTTCTGGGCCCCCATTTTGGAAACACCTCATAAAGTAGTCAATTGTTCCTTTTCGTAGTTGAATGGATGTAAACTTAAAATTGGGCAATAGTTCAAGAGAATTGAATAAGCAATCACCAACATTGTATTTAAATGTTGTCAATCGATAGAGTCCTTGTTTTTCTAATGTTTTGTTGATGTCACATGTTTGCAAATGGTTTTGAAATATATATTTGTCAACATCCATCTTGTTCTAAATTCTAGTTTCAAAACTTCTATATATTGGATTTTTTAGAGAGATGAGCTTGATTTCTTGAATTGTATGTCCTCAAAAAAGAAATTGATATAAGTAATTGCACAATTTTTTTTTGCCTATGATGGGATCATTTTCAATGTTGTTGGTTTAGTTCCCGATAACTCCCTTATCTGTGTCACACAAATGTACATGTTGTTGTTAGTTGTCTATATTTGAAATCCAATTTGGATTCCAAACTAAACCATCTATGTATTCTGTGTAGAGGATGAGTTATATTAGATTTTATTTACAAATTCATGGAAAGAAAAGGAGATCAAAGTATACTACTAATTTTTTTTATTAAGGTGTAATGCATTCAAAGTTTTGATGCACAAAGAAAGGAAATAGCATTGATTGACTTTTAAAATAAAATCATTTTTTTTCAAAACTTCCCATTTAAAAAAAGATTTCAAGTGTTTTGTTAGTACAAAATAGTTGGTTTACAAAAATCAAATGTTTTCCTACTATGTGTACATTTACAAGTGTATAATTTTAGTCTTTGAGAACAAACCCACTAGTAGAAGAACTAAACATGGAATGTAATTTAGGCCTCCTCCTTAATATAATTGCAAAATCTCAATATGTTTAACTCCACTTCAAAGTGGATTCTCATTGGCTATTAAAAATTTGAAAGTGTGGTCTCTGCTACCATTGACTATTTCTTCTAGTTTCAATATCTTGCTCTTTAATTTTCTGACTTCAACTAGAAGTTATATACATATGTGACAATGTTTTTGTTCTCCAGAGCCTTCACTTTGGTATTTACCAAGTAAGGATAAATTGTTGTTGCACATGCTCCCAATTGGTACATTGCTATTGCATTGTGTGCCATGAAGCACATTGTGTACGCTTACAATAGAGTTAATTGAAGGCCAATTTATTTATGCATCATCTAATTTGTAGTGTGGTTTAGAGAAATTTGTAGAAGAATCAATAATGTCTTTGTTCCCTACAATTGTTTGTCAAGAGAGACAATTAATAGGTGACTCAAATAAACATGTACAATAAGAGAAGGTAAGTATATACAATTGTCTAATCATGTCATCTATTTTTTATCCTACTTTTGTTTTGCAAATGATAAAAAGTAAGAAGTAAATTTGTTTTCAATGCATACCAATGCATTCGTGCACCTGTTGATAGTTTGAGGCTGCATTTTTCCATATGTCCATAGTTGATCCTAAAAAATTTGATCCATCATTGTTGCAATTGTATGATAGAGTTGGAACATTTTGAATTCCTTGAAAAGTACTACCATAATTGTGGTTGTTACAACCATCTTTCTTACCATCATTGATATCTGGAAATGGAAAGTACCTGTGAACTATGTTGTCTAATAAACCTGGGTCTGGAAAAGTATATAAAAAATCAATATTACTTTGAAGATGATTAGGAAAATTTGTTACTACTTCTTCTGCATTGTCAAAGGCTAATGCACTTGTTCCCTTACTGCTATTTCTCCCTACAAATTCATCCTGAAAGGTGTGTGGTGGGATAGATTCACTTTGTATATGAGGATTTATATCAAGAGAAGCATTATGCACTAATGAAGATTGTAGTTCTAAACCAGCAGTGAGGTCAAAGCATGGACCACAACTTAGACTCCTACTTTTTTAATTTCTTTGTACCGTGGAAGTCGCTACTATTGGTTGAGATGACATTGTTTTTTCTTGAATAATATCATATATTTCCAAAGTATCAGAATCCAAATTTGGTGATCCTCTAATTCATTTCATGCACAATGCAGCCTTTCCACATGCAATAGTGGTCTCCTTAGCAGTTTCAAATGTACCTAGCCAATGGCAACTTTTAGTTTTTGGATCCCTTATCTTTGCAATATAGAGACCCCATGGACGTCTTGTCACACCTTTATATTGGATGTTCTTGGAATGTTTCCTTCATTTATTTGAAATGATCAATATTTTTTCATGATTGCAATTGTCCGCAATGTATGATTCAAAAGTTGATTTCTCTAACAATTTGCTCATTCTGGAAGTCGACTATGTAGGCAAAATGAAAAATTCATAGAAACCATTTAAAATATACAAAGGTAATACATTTAGTATGTTTCTCTTTCAATTAGATGCCATCTATAGTTACAGAACAATAAAAAACACTCAGATAGACAAGCTATAGCAAATTGTAAGGCAATCGGTTCTTTTGTGCAATGCTCACATTAGAGTGAAGGAAGGACATGTTTTTATTGAATTATGAGTAAAAATACATAAAAAAGAACTAGGTTGCATGTCAAAAACATGACAAAATGGGGGGGGGGGGGGNTGACAAAATGGGGGGGGGGGGTGTCTTTCACCATCAGAAGAAGCAGATAAATGATACACATTTTTGTTAGTAGGATTACTGCACCAAACACCATATTGTCATCATAGAAGGAGCCATCCATTTCATAGATGTACTACTATATTTCTTTTACAACTACAAAATATGATAGTTGTTTTGGTGTATGGTGCTTTTCCAACCTGCATCAGTTGTATTCAAATTGTTTATTATTGATAACAAATGGTACAATAATGATATTCAAGTAAGATTCCTCCATCTCTGGTTTTCAACAAATAGATTACACTCCATTGTATAATGATCCACATAATTATGAGTTTCATGTAGTGAACATGTTCAAAAGAAGTCATTTTACAAATAAAGTTATCAATATAACAATGGAGGAATACACATAGATGCATGACAATTATGGTGAATTAAAACCATTAAGACAAATGCAAAAGATTTTGAATATTATGGATAGGACTGAGATGAAGGTGCCTCACAATTTTCATGCTCTTTGTGAGAAACCGGTGCCAAGGAAGATGTGCTTGCACAACCTGTACCATCAATGCAAGGAGGCATATGCATTTGTAGGCACATTAGTGAATTGTAGACTTGTAAAACTCTTTTTCAAATTTGCTCACCCAAATGAACATGATGACTATCCAAGGCATGTGTAAGTACAAGTTTACAATTACGAGTAAGTGAAAATTTGAGAGCATTGAATACACCAGACAAAGCTTCACATTCTTTGAGTGATTCATAAAAGAATAACCCCCCTAGAAAAGAATCACCTTTGTCTGCAACATATGCATCAATAAATTCCTTGTACCCGCCCAAAGGTTTGAAGTACTCTTGTACATATGCATTTGCAAAACGCAACACAAGCTTAGAGTTTTCTAAGAAGTCCATGGAGTTACTTAAGAATCGAGACACGATGTGTGCTTAGAAAATTGATCCAGAATCATTTTCCAAATAATTTTCACCTATTATGGACTTTATTGATTGTTCAACATTTGAACAATCAATGGTAAATACATGTCGCAATGTGGTAGTATTAATGGGACCTATGATTGGATAGTCCCATTTAGGCCTTTGAATCTTTATTCGTTCCTCAATTTAGAGCTTTCAAAATCTGACATAGACTTCACATTGATATATTGAATATTTTGAGGGTATGATAAATTTAAATGACTATATTTGGGCTGAAGTATCCTATGTATCATTTCAAATTTATTCAAAATATAGACTTTTAAAATCATTTATAAAATTCAAACAAACTAAAAATATAGAGTTCTTATGGGTTTTCTATGCATCTATGAATTTTTCCACATACTTTTAAAATGTAATTTTTTAGACCTAAAAGTTGGGAACAGAAAGATTTTCTCTTCGAAAAAAAGATTATTGTCCTCCAAGAAATATGACTTTAACTAACAAAGAGTGTAAACATAGATATGTTTTTCATAGAGTTTCTTGAACTACCAGTTTATAATAATTTTATTTTTTTTGGTATTCCTATAATTTGTACTTAAAACCAAGTAAACGAAGCATGATAATGCAGTTGTAAATTGCTTTTCCAATAAAAGTTTGTAGGCTTACCGTAAAATTGATATCGAAATAATGGCTTCACTTTCTTGATGATCTAACTCCCAAAGTTATCTTACCAAGGCTATGTGTGATGAACCTTTATATGAAAAAGTCAATAAATTTGTATCAATATTCCTACTAAAAGTAAAAGTGCTTTCATTTTGTCAAATAAAATATGGACAACAAATTAAAACAGTGTCATTAATTTCTAAATTTTTTTTGAAATATAAACTTTGATTTTACTTTCAGATAAATGCTACAACACTTGATGGATTGCAACAAACAATGCTTGTCCAATTGACAAATATAATTCAATAAACATTTACTTCCACACACTAATTAAAATTAATTATCTGTTTAAATCTTTCAAAAATCATGCCAAACACTGACCCTTATGATTTATCTTTTAAGACATCCCAACCACATATTGAAAAAGCAAGCCTACAATCATTGTTTTAGACTTTCAATTCTGCTGCTTTCGAAACATAAATTAAAAAAAGAAAACAAATCTTATTGATGAGAAAATTTTGAAGAAAGAACATGCATTTATATACTTATTTGTACTGCTTTTAAGACCTATTAGGATTTTTCTCTAATCCAACTAAAACTTACTTGTCAATAGTAATATACAAAGTATATAACAAACCTTACACAAACAACACATTTTCTGCAAACAAATATTCTGCAAACCCTGTTAAGGCGATTACAGAAACATTTTCAATTTATGAGTTGAAAGGAAATATGTTTAAAAAATATGTATGACTATTGCTTTATGAATCATTCTCTTATGATAGTAATACTATTTTTCTAGAAAAAAAAATGAATTTTCCTAAAATTAGGAATTCCACGGCTAGTAGGCATCATTAAACTTGTTGAAGTGTTCAATAACTGATAACAAGAAACAACTACTGAAGGTTTGTAGTTTTCTAGATATTTTGGATACAACTTTTTAAGAGACTTGTTCCAAAATGTCAATTCTACTACAGAGGAAGAATATTTTTACAAGGTTTTATGTTTTTATTTATAAATCAATCACTTTTTTAGTAGTAATATGTTTTAATGTAAGAATTTTTTTTAAAAAAAAATCCATCTTCAATAAATTGATCTGCAGTTTTTAGTTGCCCAAATGTAGTTATTATTTAGCTTTATCGCCTAGTTTGAAAAGTTGCATACTAATGCCTGAGCAGCAATTTAATCTAGACTTTTTTCATTAGATATGTTTGGGAAAATTTCTATTTTACTCTCCCATCTACCAGTTGTAATAAGTTTTTCAAGGAACTTGATTAATGATAAATTTTAGCATGTAGTTTTAGCATATTTTGAATTTATGTTAATGTTCCAATTTGAGTTTTGTCTTGTGTAAATTGAGTTATCTACTGCTGTAAGTTGTAATGAAGAATAATATAATTCCCACAAAGATAATGTTCTGAGTGCTGCAAATATCATTTTCATTGGCTTGAAATTTTTTCTATTTTGAATAGTGAGTTGTGTTCTAAAATTTTCATTTGGTGTTTGGGATTTTGGGTTGTAGGTATTTGTTTCAGATCTCTCTAACAAATGATCATGGAAAACTCCCACTCCCATTCCATTTTAAAATTTAGTGGACATCATTCTAATTAGTTGAATAACAAGATGATGGATCATTTGATAGGAAAAGATTTATGTTGGATTGTTGAAACTTGAAACTGTTTATGAAAACCCAACTGATTGGATCACTGTTCCAGCCAATGATGGACAAGCTAAGAAGGAAGTTAAGAAGAAGAATTGTCAAGCTTTATTTCAAACTCTATATGCTCTAAGTAAGAGCTTATTTTTAAGAATCACAAGTGCAAAGATAAATAAGGATGCTTAGAAGAGTCTACATGAAGGCTACCAAGATGGGGATCAAGTTAAAGTGGTCAAGTTATAGATTTTGAAGAGAAAATTTAAAAAATTGAGAGTGCGAGAAGCTCAAGTTGTAGTTTACTATTATGTAAGAGTTAAGGACATGGTTAGCTAAAACATATTTTGTCTTTCTTACCAGTTACAGGATAATTTTATTTCAAATTTTACTTTATTAACATAAGCTGCTAAACTTATAAATCATACAGATTTAGTCTATGAAAGGTATGCCAATGTTTTAATTCTATATAGCCTAGAACCTTGATCAAGGAATACAAATGCAAAGCCCTATCCATTCCATTTAGTCCGGCTATGCCTACCTATTGCATTCTATATCTCCTACAAAACATTAGTTGCCAAGCTTACCTATTGCATTCTATATCTCCTACAAAATATTATTTTCCAAAGAAGCATCCCCTATTTCAAATTACAATCGGAATGAATTTAAAGGTAGGGTTTTAATTTAAATTTTAAAAAAAGATAAAATAAAACCAATTCTCAATCATACTGCATTGATATACCCAGATCTAACCTGCAATAAACTCAAACTTAAGTTGGACCAGACGAGCTACTAAGTGGAACTCCAATTTTTTAAGTGGTTACAAATAATGCAGACGACTGACATAAACATTGCCAAACCAGTATGAAAAATGCCTACCTCAGAAAAATTTTCCATCTCTATATGTAGACAAATAAATAGAAAGGAACCGTTGGGAAAATCTTCGTCTCTGCATAAAACAACAAACAAATATCAAACCAAAAAGCAACTTATGAAGCCTGATAAATCTCCTGCGCAATACAAGGTCCCTTAGAACATTAAAATTTTGCAATGAATCCATTTCTCACATGCAAACCAAATAATCTTATATCTCAATAATAGAATTATGGCAAATGTGATGAACAATGAGCAATACAAGAGTTCAATAAATGTGTATGCTAAGATTGAGACCAAGGTTAGCGTGTTATATAATATAAACCATATGTACTTGTGCATTATAAAAACATCAAACGCAAACAACAAAGAAATTGTTTGAAGGACTCAAAACACTATAAAATGACCTTACACTATTAGCTCTTAACAATGTATAATATAAACCATCTGTACTTGTGTAGTATAAAAAATTCAAATGCAAACAACAATGAAATTGTTTGAAGGCCTCAAAAGACTGTAAAATGCCTCAACGATTGTAGCCACTCTTTTCTTCATACCACACCAAACCTACCTAATGAAGTCAACGAAATCCAAAAAAAAATTCAAAAAAGTAAAATTATAAATAGGGTTTAACTAAAAAATGAGTGGTTTGGAAGCAACCAAACAGATAAATCAATTTTCTAATGAAATCTACAATAAACATAAAAAGCGCAACCACCCCTGTAACATCTAAAATGTAAGATCTCTGTATGTGGATCTAAAATGAAGGTGGATCATTTAACATAAAATACATTACTTTTGAATATGTTATGGTGGTAAATAAGATGCTCTCCTTCTATCCTTAGATATGAAAATGAGAGATCCAAATTGATTAACCCAAAAGGAAGGATCAATGCATAAATGAATCAATCATTTGGAAACAAGAATAAGGAAGGAAGATCTTAAGTACCCGGTTTGTTGGTTTGATTGTCAAATAAATTTAGATAGATTAATAACCTTAATTTAAATGATTAGAAGAAATGTACTAACCTTGAATGTTGCAGATCTGAAGAATGCTATTTTTTGAAGCTTATGTTGAGTTTTTGGAAAATTCGAGGCCAAATCTAGAATAGAAACGTAGAGACGGACAAAACCCATAAATATTTTTCCATTCTGAGATAGTTTTGATTTGCACCCTCAAGTCAATGTCACCATTGGCCAGAATTTCTGATTGTGCCCTTGGAAAAAAATGACCTAAAAAGTCTCAGACTAAAATTATGATTTTGGATCCCAAATTTTTTTTGAAAAGGGTATTCGAAACTCCATCCTGATCTGCTATTCCAAACCTATACCTGCAAGAAAAATGGTTTTTTTGTTGGGGGAAGGGGTTTTCCTTGGTCAAACCCCAATTTTGGAATTAACCTCAAATATGTAATTGAAATTGCAGAAATAAACAAAGTAAATGAAAAAATTCACCTTGCTCATGTAAAAGGTCCTTGTGGAGGATTCAAATCCTTGAACCCGCAAGTATGTATGCACCAAATGGATGTAAAAGGTAGAATGTAGAATGTAGGATGTCTTCAATCAATTTCTTGTAGATCTTCAACACCAATCTTGAATGGGTTCTTGATTTGGAAGAGGCTTGGAGGAATATTGATGGAGAAATCTTCAACAAGAGGGCTCCATGGAGCTTGAATCCTTTAATGGCCACCAATGGATCTCCTTGATGAAAATGAGAATTTGAGAAGTGCTTGAGAATGGATGAATGCTTCAATGGCTACTTGGCTTGCTTAAAATCTTAATTCTTCACCTTTGGATCTCACTATTCAAGTCTTGGAAGTTCTTGTAATTATGCTTAGTCTTGTCTTTGCTTGTGGATAATAATGGGTAGAGAAAATGAGAGGAGAAGGCTTCCTTTTATATTAAACTAGGGCACAATCCTCTAGAGAGGCTGGCATAGGAGAAATAAATTCCAATTGGACCCATGTCCCTAGAAGAGGACCTATATTAATTATAATTTAGGATTTGTTTTCCCAGAGACTAAAACAGCCGACCCGGAAGTGGGAATTAATATTTTTCAAAGACCGACATCTGGAAACCCTGAGATTATGAAATTTGAACCCCGAGCCTGGAAAAGGTCACTTGTGACCTAGGTCAAGGTTGAGGTCGACCTTGACCCTGAGGTCAAAGTCCCAGTTTCTTAGTCTGGGGTGCCAGAAATAGGTTGGAAAAATTAAATGGGGTAGAATAGGGGGATAAATCTAGAGAAAAGTCAGGAACCCATTCAAGGTGCTTGAAATGACCCCAAACCACTTACTCAGAAGGCTAAACCAGTCTACCATGGAAGTGCTTCCATTTTTTGACTATACATTTAGCCCCCACTTTAGCAAGAGGATGGAATCAATACAAACTCTTGGTAAAGGAGATCATAAAGAATAGATAATATTATTGGAATCAATAAGGGACAAAGGAATCCTCAAGCCCCCAAGGGAATTAAGTTTTTATCAACCCTAAGATCATGATAAGAGAGACATCACTAGTTAAGGAGAAAGAGAGAGGGTGTGGTTACCTCGCTCAATGAGAAATTATGTCCCATTGTGAACAACACAAGGAAAAAAGTGCAACTGGAAAGATGGATTTGAACCGCCTAGTGAATGTGGCTACTCACTAGTCAACCCATCAGGGAGATCCATTTTTAAGGGCACCTGCTGACCTTAAGGGATCAAAACATTGTATATTTGAAACTAGAGGGATCAAGAGATCTGAGTAAATTTAAACTGGAGGGATCAAGAGATCCTAAAAAAAAAAATCTTCATGCTTTAAAGATTAGTCTTTAATCCATAAAGGGAAAAAGTTTTTAAGTTTTGAAAATATTTTGAACGTGCGTATGTGCAAAAAGTGAGTAGAGAGTATGCCCCCATGTTAAATTCATTGCTAACACTTTAACAGGAGAAATGGCTTGAATGGAAACATAAAAAACTCTACTGATTACCTTTACACTACGAGATGCCCCCAAAAAAAAACAACTCAAGAGAAATATCACATAAACATACAAAGAATACAGAAGGGATCTACCTACTATGGGTTCAGTATGGTCATAAGATAACATGTATATATAAATATGATATTATTGCAAATGAATTGACATCATTCCCTAAAGAAAGTAGAACTACAATCACAATTGAGGAAATAAAACTCAAGAGTTACGAAAAAGAATATTTTTGGACCACAACATGGAGACCAAAAAGAATCAGTGCTACAATGTCGCAGATCCAAGTGGAATACACAAGGAAAACATTTACAAATAATAGAACAAGAACAATATAACATTAAAACAACATAGAGTAGAGTTAAGATACATATAGAGGAATTGTACAACAGGTTTGATTCCTTTACCACCTTGCACCAAAAATGTAACAAGGGTCGTATAAAAGAGTCTAACAAATATTTAGCAAAGACATTATGGGAGAAGCACAATACAAAATGCAAACACAAAAAGGGCTACCATGAAGGATCAACAAATTAGGTGCATCACCTACTCTCCCCATCTCAGTTTATATCATTTAGGGAAGGTGGACAACTGGCAAGAGGGACTATCTCCATTACAGTAGGAATAATAGCCAATTCCAAACAAGGATCCTCTTGAGAATTGTGTTTCTCGATACTAGGTGTAATTTTTAATTGAGTTTAAAGCATGTGAGGTAAATCAATATCAAGATCAATGATCTCATATTCATCACTAAGATCAATATGATCATCTAGAGTATCCTCATCATCAAGATTAATTAAAATCAAATTTAAGATGCGAATAGGATCATCATACTCATTCATCTTAACATCATTATGAATATTAACTTATTCCAACACATTAGGCATAGATTGATCGAAAGAGGGTAAAGAATTTCAAATAAGATAAGAACGGGCCTTAGCATTAGCTCTACGCTTCTTACGAAGTTCATTAGCAGATTTATTACATTTTTCTTTGTTTGGCACATGTGGAGAACTAATGTGGAGAACTAGGATGAATAACCAATGGTTCATTCACAGGTTCAATAGGAGGATTGGTAGGATTTGCACTAGGATGAGGAGCGACACTAGGAGGTTGAGTAATAGAATTAGAATTAATGGTTAAAGGAGGTATAGAAAGAGTTGGCAAAAGATCACGGTTAAGATCTATCTGAGGCATGCTTAACTCGACAATCTTGTGATGTTTATAAGCTTGATATGAACGAAAAAGGTTTTCAGGGTGAGGAGGACATGCATTAGGTAATGAAGGCCAAAATAAATCAAGAGTAGCACAGTCTTTAGGCCTAGAAGCTTGATACAAACTATAATTAATTGTTTTCACTTCTCCATTATGAATGAACTTGAGACATTTATAAATGGGAGAAGAAATAGCATGCATAGTAGTTATCTAAGGTAAACCAAATTTAACTTGAAAGTGATCATAATTAGGAACAATAATGAAGGTAGTATCTACAGCCTTTCCACAAAGTTTGACAAGCAAGTTAATAGAACCAAGTGCAGGATAGAGAAAACCATTGCAAGTTTGGATCCATGCATCCGATGGATCAAAACAATCACATTGTAGGTTTTTCATAAAAATATTTTTCGCAGTAATGACATTTATTAAAGATGTGGGATCCACCAGAAAACCACATGTAGGTATCTTACCAATCCTAGCATAAATATAAAGGGGACCATCAGGAGCTTTAATAGTCTCAGAATCATCAAAGGAAATTGAAAGTTCCCAAGGTCATTTATCCTTAGTTTGTTTCTGAGGTTTATGTCGAACTTGAAGTTGAGGTAGAGGCAAAGGATCTTGAACAATAGGTTGAGATGAAACAAAACTTTCCACATGATTAACAATGTGATTAAGATCATCCATATTTGAATCGTAAACAATATCCACAGAAGATGGTTGAGCGATTGTATTAGTATCATGTGTAGGTAGAGGATTTTTATAGATTTGAAGGTTTTGATTAGGAGGAGAGATAGACTTGTTCCCATTACCATCAAAATTATCAACAGATAAGGCATTAGAATCAATTAAGTCTTGAACTTTATGCTTTAGAGAAAAACATTTTTCAATATCATGGCCATTCTGGCGATGGTATTGGCAAAAATATTTAGAATCAAAAGATTTTGAAGCTATTGTAGTAGGAAGGAGAGGTTGAATAGGAGGCAAGGTAATAATATTAGCACTTAACAACCTACTCATAATGGAATGTAAATATTCGGAGAGAGGAGTAAACATATGATTTATATGAAAAGCAGTGGATGTAGAAGTGGCATTATGAGATACAACAACAACTTGATCCGCAACCGCATTCGTCTGTTTATTAATATTGATGTAGTTGTTAGGTTTCTGAAATTTGTTAGGATTAGGAGCATTGTCACTCTTATCAATTGGAATAGGATCCATTAGAGTGTTTCTCTCAAATTGACTCACTTATAATTGATAATGATGAAGTGCTGCACAAAGTTGTTGAAAAGAGGTAAATTCAGTAAGCCAAATCTTATCTCTAATATTATTTTGTAAATTTGAAAGAAACATATATTGAATATCAGTATCAAGAACAAGATAAGAAATCTGAGCATATAAATGCTTAAATCTACATATGAAATCAGTCAATTTTTCCTTAATGTTTTGTTTACAATGCACTAGATCAGTTAAGGAAAATTGCGGGCCAATATTATTTTGAAATTGTTGAATGAAGGTATTAGAAAGTTTAGGAAAATAGTCAATAGAATAAGGAGGTAGAGAACAATACCATTGCAAAGCCTTATCATGAAAGGTCCTAGCAAATAGTTTAGCTAAAATCCTATGGTCATGAGCATAATCAATACAAAGTATTTGAAATGTTTTAACATGAGTGACATGATTGAATTTACTATTGTAATTCTCCAGATGAGGCATATCAGCTTGTTAAGGAATAGTAGCATGAATAATGTCTAAGGATAAAGGACTGCCCATGTCACATGTAGGAATGATAAACTTGGATTGAGTTAATGATGCAAGTTGTTGTTGTAAAGCTGACACGGTTTGAGCCAAACTAATAATTGTGGAATCATTAGAATACATAGGTGGCATAGAAACATTGGGAACACTAGGAAAAGTGTAGGAAGTGGCAAGAATAGAAGACACAACTAGTGGAACACTTGGAACCATAGTTGGAAGGGCATTAGTATAAGTAAAAGGTACACTATTATATGAAGTTTTTGAGGTAGGTAGGGATACCGGTGGGACACTCACATGAATAGATGAAATTGGGAGAGATGTAGTCATCAAAGGAGGAGTATAAGTAGGAATGCTAGGTAAAGGAATAGAAGAAGGTTCCTCATTAGTGATATGAGGAGTGAATCCTAGATCTTGATCCTCTTGTGCTAAAGGTTTAACATTCAAATGCACAATATGGGTGACACCACACAAGAGATTAATACCTTGGTCACTATCATGAAGGAATTTCTTAAGAGCCTCTATAGCTTGGATTGAATCTTGATTATGGTTTTATTAAATAAGCCAATTTCCCATATTATCAAGTTGGGTTGAAAGTTTTTGCACTTGTTTAGGAGGAACTCTTAAAGCATCTTCCTCATCATGAGATGAGTGAGAAGAGTTATGATCCATAGAAGGATTAGAATGATGAGTATTCAAATTGTCATCTGGGATCCTAAGGAAAGGAGAGGAAGATTCAGGATCAAAGGAACCCATGAGTCTACGACTTCTTCTAACCGAAATGTTATTAGTAGGACTAGAAGTGGTAAAGCTCATACACCAATGCAAAGCAAATGAACTAATTTAGAAAACAAAGAGGTTAATTTTAATTTTTGAAATAGAAATGCAAGAACATAAAAGAAAGATAATCTAATTTGCATGCAATATATAACATAAAAGATGTATATCTAACACCAAAAAGTAAGAGTTGTCTATCACAGGTTCACCAAAATGTAACATCTAAAATGTAAGATCTATGTATGCAGATCTAAAATGAAGGTGGATCATCTAACATAAAAGATATTACATTTAAATGTGTTATGGGGGTAAATAAGATTCTCTCCTTCTATCCTTAGATATGCAAATGAGAGATCCAAATTGATTAATCCAAAAGGAAGGATCAATGCATAAATGAATCAATCATTTAGAAACAAGAATAAGGAAGGAAGATATTAAGTACCTGGTTTGTTGATTTGATTGTCAAATAGATTTAGATAGATTGATAACTTTAATTGAAATGATTATAAGAAATGTACTAACCTTGAATGTTTCATATCTGAAGAATGCTATTTTCTGAATCATGTGTTGAGTTTCTGGAAAATCCAAGGTCGGATTTGGAATCTAGAAAGGCAGAGACGGACAAAACCCAAAAATATTTTTCCGTTCTAAGACAGTTCAGATTTTCACCCTCAAGTCAATGTCAGCATTGGCTAGAATTTCCGTTTGCACCCTAGGGGAGAATTGACCTAAAAAGTTTCAGGCTGAAACTCTGCTTTTGGATCCCAAAATTTTTCCGAAAAGGGTATCTGAATCTCCATCCTGATCTGCTGTTCCAAACCTATACCTACGAGAAAAAGGGTTTATTTGTTGGGGGGAGGGATTTACCTTGGTTAAACCCCAGTTTTGGAATTAACCTAAAATATGTAATTGAAATTGTAGAAATAAACAAAGTAAATGAAACAATTCATCTTGCTCATGTAAAAGGTCCTTGTGGAGGATTCCAATCCTTGAACCCACAATTACGGATGCACCAAATGGATGTAAAAGGTAGAATGTAGAATGTAGGATGTCTTCAATCAATTGTTTGTAGAACTTCAACACCAATCTTGAATGAGTTATTGAATTGGAAGAGGCTCAGAGGAATGTGGATGGAGAAATCTTCAACAAGAGGGCTCCATGGACCTTGAATCCTTCAATGACCACCAATGGATTTCCTTGATGAAAATGAGTGTTTGAGAAGTGCTTGAGAATGGATGAATGCTTCAATGGCTACTTGGCTTGCTTCAAATCTTGCTTCTTCAACTTTGGATCTCACTCTTCAAGTCTTGGAAGTTTGTGCAATTATGTTGTCTTGTCTTTGCTTGTGGATAATAGTGGTTAGAGAAAATGAGAGGAGAAGGATTCCGTTCATATGAAACTAGGGTACAATCCTGTAGAGAGACTGACATAGGAGAAATAAATTCCAATTGGATCCATGCCCCTAGAAGAGGACCTATATTAAATATAATTTAGGATTTGTTATCGCAAAGACCGAAACAGCTGACTCGGAAGTGGGAATTAACTTTTTCCAAAGACTGACATCCTGAAATCCTGAGATTCTGAACTTTGAACCCTGAGCCTAGAAAAGGTTGATTGTGACCTAGGTCAAGGTCGAGGTCGACCTTGACCTAGGTCAAGGTTGAGGTCGACCTTGACCCTGAGGTCAAAGTCCTAGTTTCTCAGTCTGGGGTGCCAGAAATAGGTTGAAAAAAGTGGAAATGGGGAAAAATAGGGGATAAAGCCAGATCAAAGTTAGGAACCCATTCAAGGTGCTTGACATGACCCCAAAATACTTACTCAAAAGGCTAAACCAGTCTACCATGGAAGTGCTTCCATTTTCTGACTATACAACCCCTATTGAAGTTGCAATATTCTACAAGATAATTACATAGGGCATGACAAAATAATGCAAACAAATATGCTAGAGGGCTCCCTGACTTTAGTCAAAATAGCAAAAGAAAATTTACAGAGAAGAAAAAATCTACATTCAAACTTAAAACTGCGGCGTTGATTTAACAATTTCATAGCATAAAAACAGAGAGAAAGATTAATGGCGGATGAAAACATCAGAAATAGTGATTCCGCAAATCGAAATCCACCCTATAAAATTACAGGAAAGAAAGTAGAAAACAATTTCATATATTTGTGAGGATTTCTTACTCAAGAAATTGAAGAGAACCCTTGCGGAGCGCTTGTTAATGAAATCCAGTAGAAGAAACTACAAGCAAATATCAAAGTTGCTAGTGCATGTTACCTTGCCAATGCCTTTTTCTAGACTTTAAAATTCTACTTTGAAGCAAAATCGAGGAGCTCAGTTGTTGACAGCATCAAACACTGCCCGAGACTTTCAATCGAAAACACTAAAATCGTTTTACAGGATATTTATCCTAATTTATGCATTGACCTATCAGGAAAATGATGCCCACTAAGACCTTATTCCACAAATAAATAGATTTGGTTGGATTTTCTTTGACATTGATCATTTCACTCTCCAAAAAAATAGACAACTCAAATTCCTCTGCCTTGGCAGTCAAAGAGGTAGGCAAAATTTTAGGCAATAATTGTACCTTGGCCAACTATGGGAACTATTCCTACAATTAAAACATTAAATTATTATCATTGCAGAAATTTGCATAGACCAAAATACACATCAAATTTTTGAACTTTACTCCAATATTGCTTGCAAGAAAATTGAAACCATGATAGTTGACAACACGATCCAATTGGAAAATTGTAGAAAAAATTTCAAAAGAATTTAAAATTGAATAATAAATTAAAACATTACAAATATGGAATGCTAAGAAAAAATAAAAGTTTCTCATTGAACAAACATTATTTCAAAATAGCAGCGCATCGGATGCTATAGTATCCTACCTGTCGGCAGGAACTAGTAAATTCATCACTTCCTCTTCTTCCAATAATGTCACCACTTCCTCTTGCAATGGAAAACTTGTTCCTGACATCCCATTGTAGATGCCTATCTTTTGTTTTGGGTTTTCACAAAGACAAGAATGTTCAGGGATAAAAATGATCATACGAGTCGATCCAAATTGAATCGAATCTTGCTAGATTAGGTCACATACCATTGTGCATTTTTCTAGCTATTAAAAAAATCATAAATTTTTGGAGGTTTCAAAATGGAGGGAGATTCCAATGCATTTGTGACCATTTTGTTTGTTTTGTTTTCACTCTTTGATTTATGGCCGATCTGGATGTTATTTCATGATATTCGAACATATCAAGTGCAGGTGATTTCTAAGAAAATTTAGGAGCAGGGAGCAGAAGGAAGCAAACTGAGAGAGAAGCATAGAAAAACCCCTAACGACCATCATTGGAGGAATCCCAAATAAATATCCAGGAACATAATGGTATGAAAAATATTATTGATGATTACACATTAGAGTCACTCAATAAAGATTGTGAAAATATAGAGTGACTTAACATTGCTGAGAAGCATATGGATAATGGCTGGATTTCTTAATTTTGGAAAAAACTGATTGTAACTCAGTTTTCTTTGTATCTTTTATCCACTTGCAATGAACTGCTATGTATTACAACAAATAAGAATGGGTAAGAAATATAAAATCACTGACAAGGCCAGTGAACTATTTGACAAAAGGCCTCCAACAATTATGGTCTAATGGAATGCCGTGATTGTAGTGCATTCACAAAATGTCCTTGCTGAAAAGGCTTTAGAAACTTTCAAACATATTGTAGTTGGAAATGACATGGTAGACATTTATGCAAAATGCGGTAACCTGGACAAGGCACGTCATCTTTTTGTGCTACTATCTCTGTGTAAGATGAAACAACGACAAAGCCTTAATGCAACATCCATAAAGTTGTGAAGGAATGCGAAAATGGATTTTTTGTAAAGGCTTTAGAAACTTTCAAGAAAATGCAATTGGAAGGTGTAAAACTAGATTCTACAGCCTATGCCAACATCCTCCCTGCCTATGTCAGAATGGGATCTTAGGAGGAGGGTACGATTATTTGTCAAAGCTTAAAGGATACAAATATTTTGTCAGACGGACTTGCAATTGTCCTAGCGGACATGTTTGCAAAGTGTGGAAGCATAGACAAGGAATGTAAATTGTTTGTCACAATGCCTCAAAGAAATGTGTTCTCGTAGACTGTAATGGTCGCAGGAAATGCACAAAAGGGACTTTATGAAAAGGCTTTAGAAACTTTCAGGAAAATGCAATTGTCAAGTGTAAATCCAAATTCCAGAACCTTTGCCAGCATCCTCCATGCCTATGCCAAAATAGGAGATTTGTAACAGGGTATGTGCATTTATCAAAGCTTAATAGATAGAGGAATGTTTTCATATGTGGTTACAACCGCCCTTCTAGAAATGTATGCAAAATGGCGAAGCATGGACAAGGAACATGAAGTGTTTGACCGAATGTCTTTAAAAAAAGTTTTCTCATGTAATTTGTTGAAATTTTTTTAGAAAATTTCAAAAAAATGCAATTGGCACTTGTAAAACTAGACTCCTCAACCTTTATTAAGATCCTCCTTGCCTATCCCAAAGTGGGAGCTGTGAAACATGGTATGGACATTCCACCAAAGCATGAAGATGCATGAATTTTGTCTGGAGTTGTAATTGCAACAGCCCTAGTAAACATGAATGCAAAATGTGAAAGCATAGACAAAGCATCCAAACTTTTCAACAAAATGCCTAAAGGAGATGTCAATTCTTGCAATATGATGATTGCAATATAAACATAAAATTGGGCATTGAAAGGATTCTCTCAAAATCTTTGAATTAATGTAGTACTCTACAATATATCCTTACATTGTAAGCTTTGCATGTGTTCTATATGCATGTAGTCATCTAGGTTTAGTGAATGACTGTCGTACATAGTTGTAGAAGCAAATACAAACCAAAAAGCTAGCTACAACATCAGATATGGTCAACTTGTAAGGTTTTATATGTTGTTAATTGATGCATTGTTAAAGTTGTTATGCCATTCAAAATATCAATGCTCCAGTTCAATGGAATGCACATTTCTTTTAGAGGAGATTGGAGGATGGTGTTGCAGCTATAATAAAATTCCTAATGATTCAAACTAAAAATTCTCATGCAATTTTTTTTAAAGACATTTGAAATTGGAGTGTTGATAGAAAACCTGCTCTCTGATCCATATTCCAGGGCGAGGAAAAAGAAAATTACATTCTTTGATTGGGTTGTTTTTCACTTGTAAATTTGTATATGATGTTTTAAGTACTACAATGTTTTGAAGATATGGTGAAAAGAAAAAGTGTATGACATGCTTGTTAATTGATATAATGTTAAAGTTGTGTTGTTTAAAATTTAAGATTTAAAAGTTGTTGGTAAACAGATTGTTCTTCTTGGCTTTAACTCGAAAATACCCAAATATTAAAGAAACAATTGAATACAACAGTTGGGAAATGTAAATGAATAACTAATTTCCCTATGAATTTGAAGGTACAACTCCCTTAAATGAATGATCTTCAATGAATATTGATCTTTCCTAATTTAATAGGGGTATGTTCTTAACCTGAGAACAGAAGAGGTAAACCAAGCTAGGCCTAGATGGGAACTAGCTCAGGCAGATTAAACTCAACTAAATCTAACCAATTTTGAGATCTCAATGATCATATGAGCTCTAAAAACTGGTAATGCAATGACAAATAATGATCATACAAAATGCAGGAATGAGATCTTATTGACTAAAACAATAATGAATCAATCTATCTAATAGGAACATCTCACAAACTTTGAATAACACTAAAACTTCCCTTCAGTTAACTATATCAAATCATAATACAAAACTTTGGTTCAATCATAAACTGTAAATCCAATTTCAATGAAACATTCTAATTAATAGAAAGATGAATGCAATGCAGTGGAATAGTTAAAACAATGGTATTCACACATACACAAATTTGACTCAGCAAAATGTCATTCTTCACACCAAAATTTAGCCGACCTTTGTATTAATTTTCAAAAGAGTACATATAGATCCCAGAGTTGGACCATAACAAAAAGGGGTAACTGAAATAGTTCAACTTCCTTAACCAGAATTGATAAACACATGTTTATCCATTACAAGCTTTATCAAAATTAATACAAGAGGGAATATTTATGTTTACGTTTTCTTCCCTTTATCTGTTTTCCCCTATAGGCGGTGACAACTGTGATGACCGGAATTAGCTCTTCATGTCTATTGACATGGATATTGGTATATATGATGAGCCACCTGGAGTGATCTTTGGTCAGGCTCTTAACCGCATCTACTCGGTCTTTCAACTCTTCCATATCTTTATAAATGCATCCACTTAAATGTTGGAGTTCCGACACCTTATCCAAGTGAGAAGAGCACTGCTCTGTTAACTTATCTACATAGTCAGAGAAGGATTTTTGCATGGTGGTTACTTTGATCATCTCTTTTCCTTGACTGCTTGTTTGTGACTCTGTGTGAAGACCCTGAAGAAGTTTAAAATATTTGCTTTGTTCTTCTTTGATTTTAGCATCTGTCTATTGCAGTCCTCCTTCGACTTGAATGATCATCTCGGTCTTAAACACAAGGCTTGAAGCCACTCAATCAGAGGTTCATCTCCTTTCTGCAGGATCCCAACCTTTAGTACCTCCTTAGTCTTTATTTTAACTATTACATGCAGTGAGACTATGCATTCTTGACACTTAACCCTCTTTGATGTAAGAGTCTGCAAATTCTTCTCAATGTAGCTCCTCTCTTTTTCTAACTTTAGTAGAGTGTTACCTAGCTGCTCAACAACTACCAGCCCTTCGGATTTGAGCCTCTCCATCCATTGTTTACCAATTTTCCTGAAATGTATGTCCTCCTGCAAATTAGCTATGATAGCCTGATTCTCTACAACATTGGGGTCGAAAGTGGTTTGGGTGCTCAGAATGTTGGCCACTGGAGTAACTAATTGTCTAATGAAGTTAGTTAGTTTGATGACCTCTACTTTAAGTTGGACTTTAGCAGTTTTGAGTTCCTTGAGATCTTCCTCAATCACAATGTTGGTGGATTTCCACCAATCCACCTTAGTATCATGACGAGCTAGTCTTATATCAAATGACTATAGCTGTAAATTGGCAGAGGTCAAATCCTTAATCATGCCTCTTTTGTGGGCTTTTCTACTTCCATGGTGAAGTGGCCTATTTCTGGGTCTCTGCCTAATGTGTATCGAGTCTTTTCTTTCTTCACTTTGCTCACAGTAGTACTAGACTGTAGGGCCCGGGAAAGAGTATCCTTGTTAGGAGCTCCTTCTTCGATCCTCTTCCTCTTGCACTCTAAAGGGTTCTCTATATAGGACTTTGCGCTAGTGACTCTAGTAGTAGAGACCAATTCCTCTATGAATAGATTCATGATAACTGGAGGAGTAGCTTTGGGCCTAGAAGAAAATGGATTCACCAAGGTTGGAGAGGACGAAACCAATTTGATAACTTGAGAAACCTTCTATTGCTTTCCGACTTCCTCATCTGATTTTGTAGCCGCAGCACTAAAGCTATCTTCACCCACTTCCACTATAACAAGGGAATCTCGCTTAGGGGTATCTTGAACTCAAGTATCTCCTTGTGTTCCCATAGTACTGACTTGGGTGGGTTGCTTTGTTTCTATATTCTAAACAGGCTCAGTCATAGACTTGACTGGTTCTATAAAGACCGCTTCTTCTGTTGAACTGATTATTGGGGCTGAGCCATCTCCACAAGTCTTATCCAATGGAATCATCTTTTTAGGAGGCTCATTACCTCCACCCACTGGTTGAACTAATTCTTTGGCTTTGGTCAGAATATTTGCTAAAGATGATGCAGGAGTACTCCCGGTCTCTTTTGTTAGAGTTTGTCAAGATGGGGGTTTCCTTTCCGACCTCTTCCTTCTGCCTACCATCCACTCAACCCATTGTTCCATCCTTTTGTAAATCCCACCCATCAAGTTTTCCAAGTCATCCATGGCTTTACCTAGCATGGGTTCAGAGCTTATGGGAAGGGGTTTGATCTTCTGTGGGTATGTATCATCGTACATATGTTGGCCATCATCCTTTAGCCCTTCAACTGCAATGTTAACTTTGAACCTTTTGATTTGTTCAATAGTTAACCTTGCATAGAACCTTTCTATGCTCTCTAAGTTATCCTTGTAGTTCACCCAATAATCTTTAATATCATCAATGTGATGGATATTGTGACCCATTTGAAGATAATCTTGAGCATATCTCACAGGATCATATTGCGGCCTCATGACATCATATGTTTCTAAATGAAACCTCTTTGAGAATGTTTTCAGAACATTCTTTGCATTGGAATGGGATGCACAACTGTAGGCCCCAATGGTCATGGGGAAATCATATCCCTTCTTCCGGGTGCCTACACATATCAAGTTCACCTAGACCACTTGCCTCATCACCTCAACTATCACGATCATGTCATCCGGATATCTCAGTAGCTTCAGAGGGAAATCGTCTAACCCTGCAAGATGAATGTATGAAAAATTTGCAAATTTAATAAAATAAGCTCCAAAGTGGCTGATGAATTCCATGTCTTCTGGAGAAAATCTCCTTTTTGGGCAACCTTGTAACTCCCTACACAATCTCATTGTAAATGCAACATTAAATTTGAGATATTTAGTATAGTTGTTACGCAATTACAGACAGGGAAATAACTCATAACTCTTCACATCTTCCAGAAATTCTTCTAATATAGGAAGTCCTTGCCAAAGTTGAATAGTATCCAAAATGTATAATAGAACCGAAGACATATAGAACTCATTTAGGAGTTTATCTCTATTTAGGGCATTGGAGAGATTTTCACTTACCATGAGGGCCCAATCAATAATATGGTGTTGAGAGAAAATCACCTGGACTAGGAAGAAATGATGCTCAACAAAATTTAGCGCATTGCTCTCACCTCTAATTCTGTGAAGCAATACTAGGATATCCACAATCTTCAGCTTTAGTCTTGTGCCATATAGAGTTTTGGGCAACTTTCCCTTGGCGCTCTTCGACTCCTGGAACCATGTATTCATTATCTCCTTCTTCCACATGGCCTTCTTCATTCCATATTTAGTAACCGCTTGATTGTATGTCATCTCCAAGTATTTTTCTTGTTCTAGAATATGAAGTGAGTTTTGAATAGAGTATCTGTCAATAGAGAGTACCACAGTATCATCAGGCAAGAGGATTTGCTTGGTGTTTAGGTTATAGTGAGCTATACATTCCCTAACAAGCTCAGGAGCTTGAATTTCAATAGGGAAGCTGGTTCCCTTGACTAGTCCACTCTCCTTCAGGTTTTTAGTAATGGGGTGCATCAGGTACACTTTCAATCTATTCTGGAAGCTCTTCATATCAAATAAATTTAGAGAGGTGTCTGTGATGTTGTGCCAATCAGAAGTGATGTCGTTCATTCCATCAAACTCCATAAATTTGGTAGTCATGGTTTGATTAATTTGAAACAAGAACTAGAGATATATCTCAGGAACATGAAAGCAAAGAATAACTATTTCCAAGAGCTTTTGATTTAGACAATTAGTCAAACAGATGGTAGTTCTTGTTTGTATCACTTATTTGAATTTATAAAATTTTGAATTCTTACTATTAATGACCAACTTCCCGTGCCACACAAATGAAGAGACTTAAGCATTTATGAAAAAGTCTATTAAGAAGGAAAATGGCTTTATTTGAATTAATTACTTTTCCTCTACGGGCCATCAAGAAACATCTTTTCACTTTAGATAACCATAACGGTAACTTTTGGAGGTAGCGGATAATTGCTTTTCTGCTTCTCTTTGGGCGGAGAAATGCTTCTGGGGTGCTCCTTTCTTAGAAATCCACCAAGGAGAAATCTTAGCCTGTTGCAATGCTAAAATGACATGTGGTGATTTTATTTGTTTTCTTTATACCTTGAAACCCCTCATAAGTCAGTTTTTCCTCACAGATCTTGCATATAATGATGTAGCGGAAAATGCATCTCATGAGTTGAAACTCGCTTATTTGAAGTAGCAAAGAAGTGATTTTTTGCTTTTCTTCCATTGAGATTCCCCTCTTAGATTCTTCCTCATTTGATCATTCCTCTGACCTGATGGGATTTGCATTGAATCCAGTTGAATTTCTAAAATTCAATTATCTATTCCCAACTTCAACTAACCACTGAGACTTTTGGAATTACCCACCACGGAAAATGATCTCTATAGGTGATTTTCCGCCAAGGAGAAGCCCGAAACCAATTTTTTGCCAATGCTGCAAAATGAAGTGTGAATGCCAAAGACTTCAAATGTAAGTAGAACCAATGTTAGAAACCTCTGAAACATGGCCTTTACCAGATTAGGGAACTTAACCTACCGAAAGAAACATGATCTCAGGTACAAATTACCTCTGGCTTACAAAAGGGAAGCCAATTTGGGGAAATTTGATAAAGGCCTACTAGCCTAAGGGGAAAAATAGAATTAGACTCAAGACTTCATGAAGATCTCAAGACCAATGCGACACACTAAAATTCCATTTCTATGTATAGGTATGTAGACCAAAAATGGGGCAACAACTGGCTCTATTTGGGGACTTGGACACTCACATGTCCAAGCAAGGAACTCAAGTCTCTAGTTTTGCAAAGCTCAATAAAAGGACGGCTTACAAGAAACTAAAGAAAAACGTGAAAAGGAAAGCAAGGAAAGGAAAAATAACTAAGGAAAATAAAAATGGGAAATAAACGTAACTATAATACAAGGGTTACTTGTTTTTGATTCAGATCTAGTACAACTTCAAGTCCTGACCATTATATGGGGAAGTGTTTCACCATCTAGATAAGCTAATTTGAAAGAATTCTTCTCAAACACCTGATGGATCTTGAAAGACCCTTTCCATAGCATCTCAAATTTCCCATGCATACCTTTAGATGCTATGCGTTTGTCCCACAACAGTACCATATCTCCTTCCATAAATTTTTGAGGTCTGCTCCTTTTATCAAACAAATTCTTCACACACATTTGATGCTATGTGATGTGGTCTAAAATATTCTCTCTTTCCTCTTCAAGCTTGTTTAAATATAGGATCCTCTTTTCTAAACCATCTTCATATATGGCATCTTCTACTGCTGTCCTTAATTTTCAAGTTTCCAATTCCAATGGCAACGGTAGAGTAGATTCAATCCCATAGACAAGCTCAAAAGGAGAAACGCCAATGGCTCTTTTAGGAGTCACCCTATCTTCCCATAGGGCTTCATAGATTTTATTATGCCAAGTTCTCTAGTTATCTGCTATGAGTTTCTTCATGATGCTCACCAAGTTTTTGTTACTGGACTCAACTTGACCATTTCCTTGAGGGAAATAGTCAGATGAGTGACTGATCATAATGCCATACTCAAAACAGAATTTGGTAATTTCCTAAGACAAAAATTATGTGGTGTTATCCATAAATAACTTAATAGGCATGCCAAACCTTACCAAGATGTTCTCTTTGATGAACTCACATACTACCTCCGACGTAGTTTTCTTGGTTGCTTTCTCCTCCACCCATTTCATGAAATAGTCTGTCGAGGTGATTATGTAGGTATGGCTTGCGCTAGATGTGGGATTTATAGGGCCAATAAAATCAAGGCCCCACTACTGGAAAGGACCTTCGATTATCACTGGTCTAAGGGGCAGCGCTAATAACTGTGGCTTTCCAGTACACATTTTTCACTTCTCACATCTTTCCACCCAATGATATGCATATCTGAACATTCCTGACCAATAGTAGCACTGTCTCAATATCTTGAACGTGGTAACTAATGAAGAGAAGTGTTCCCCACAAGCTTCATTATGGAACACTTTTAATAGCTTCTATTGTTGTTGTTTGTCAACACACCGGAGGAAATTCTTGTTTATAGATATCTTATACAACCTATCTTCCCAAATAACATATTTAGAAGCTTTCAATTTTAGATCTCTCCTTTGTTTCAAAGTCAATCCTTTGGGAAATTCACCATATGTCAAGAAATACACAATATTTTCAAACCAAGGGTCTTGCATACTTACTGCCAAAACCAATTGCGTCATTTCAGGATCTCCGTCCACTAGATTTTCCACCATTGCTTTGCACAGTGCATTTCCTCTCACCAACTTGGTGGGTTTGATTTCTATATCATATTCCTGAGTCTTAGCCACCCATGCTCCTTTGTTATTACATCCCATGTCCTGTTGAGTCAATATACTTCTTATTGCAATGTCAGGCACATATACAAGGGAGTGAGAGTGTAAAATATGGAATCTGGAATTATTCAAAGCCTTTACTACCGTGAAAGCATGTTTTTCATTCTTACAGTATTTCAACTCATGATTTTTTAGAGGTGTGCTCATAAAAGAAATAGGAGCCTGAATTCCTTCCTCGTTCTCCTGCATGAGGATGGATGATAGAGTATGTTCAAAGGAATAATAATAGATTATGAAATCCTTTTTGTAGTCTGGGTGACATAAAACTGGGGCATTGGCTATGGAGCTCTTAATGCTTTTGAATTCTTGCTTACCAGAGTCATTTCACTTAAAATTTATATTTCCTTTCATCATGTCCACTATGCATTTGCTAATTTCTCAAAAATCTGGTACAAACCTCCTGAGAAAGTTCACCTGACCAAAAAATGATTTCACCCTAGTCTTTTTCACAGGTAAGCTCCATTGCTGAATTGTTCTAACCCTTTCTTGATCAATTCTTATGCCTTCTTGAGAAACAATGTGACCTAGTAATTTTCCTTCAGTTACATAAAAAAAAAACTTCATAGGGTTCAATGAAATCCTATCTTCTCTACACCTTTGCAACACTCTCCTTAAATCATTTATATGGTCTGCTCTTTTTCTAAAAAACATAGTAAGATCATCCAGATACATACCAATTATTTTATTCTTCATATCACTGAAGGAAAGATCCATACCTCTCTAAAAGGAAGCCCCAGTGTTGATTAACCCAAATGGCATTCTGTGATATGCGAAAGTGCCTCTTGGGGTAGTGAAAGCCATTTTGTGCTGGTCTTCTTTCTCTACTTCTATCTGATTGTACCCTAAGAAACCATCTAACATAGACATCATCTTAGCTCTAGCTACGGTCTATAGTAGGTGATCCATGTTGGGAAGGGCGTAATTGTCTTTCAAGGATGATTGATTAAGATTTCTAAAATCTACGTAGATCCTTATTTCTCTGTTCTTCTTCCTCACAGGAACTATATTTTCCACCCAGGTAGAGTGATGAATAGGATATATAATATTTTCTTTCAATATTTTATCCACTTCCCTGAAAATTGCGTCCACAACTTTGGGATTGTAATTCCTTTGTTTCTGCCTAAAAGGTGTAGCCTCAGGTTTTAAAGGAATTTGATGTTTAAATTTACCATCCATGAAGCTTTTTAAATCTTCATAACTCCATGCAAAGACATCTTGGTATTCTAGAAAGTGTTTCCTAGCCTCTTCCCTCTCTTTTTCACTACATCATTTCCCAATATTGATCATATTGGGATCTTTCTCACTTCCAATATCAATTCCCTCATATTCACTGATAGTAGGGCCTCTCTCAATTCTCTTATTTTTAACAAAAGTATCATGTCTGTTGAAAAGTTTTTGAAGTGTGACTAAATGGGGAGGGATGGTATTACCTTGCAACTAGATGATATCTAACTTATCCTTCTTCTACTTGTCATGAGGGTCTCCTTTGTGATTATTAGGAGTATCTCTATGGAATTCACCATCACTCTCCAAAAAGAGGAGGAGGTTCTTGTCATCTTCAAACACTTTCCAATCTTCCACATTATCAGACACGGATGCTCTATACATAACCTCTACTTCATACTTCTTATCTTTGAAGTCTTGGTGAGGGAGGAGTAACGATGCTGATACTACTAAGGATTCCTCTTTAGAGTTCATCTCTCTTGGCACAGATTCAATGAAGAATTCATCTAGGCTTCAATATTATCCCATACCCTGTTCCTGTAATTTTTTAATCTGTGATTCTTCACAGAGTATTGGTTTTTGACTTGGCACATAATTAACTCAGCATCACCTTGATCTCTTAAGATTTTTACACCTCTCTCTTTTGCAACAATAATTTTGAGGAGCAGGGCCTAATACTCCATTGTGTTGTTGGTTTTTCAAAACTCCAATTTGTAAGCCTAGGGCTCACATTCCCCATCTGGCGACATCAAGACCATGCCTGCAGAAGATCTTGATGATGCATAGCTACCATCAAACTCTAGAGTCCATATTTGTGATTGCGTTTCATCAGCAGTAGGTTGATCTCTCTTTTCTCTAGGCTTGACTTCTTCTTCATGACTATCTGTGAATAACATGTAGTTACCAAAATCCATTTCTTGGTACAGAATTTGGGCTTTAGGATCATCAGATTTTAGCACCCTGAACTTTAGTTTCTCTTCAGGAACCAATTTGACCTTTTTGTTACCCACTGGGATCAAAGATTGAGACCAATCCAACTTTATTTTTCCTCCTATATCTCTACAAAAAACTCCTTCTTAACAACAAACCATAACTAGCAAGTATATCAGTGACCAATATGGTTAATAACATTCTCTTCTCGGGGTGTGCTGCTAGAGCCACTTGAGCATCTTTTATTTTCCCAATCAAGGGGACTCCTTTAGCATCCATAGAATAGCATCTACCATGGGCTTTGGTGAGGTTCAGACCTAAGGCCTTGGCTACAGTTGATGACATCACATTGTCTGAGGCACCAGAATCTATTATACAATTACTCAACTTGCAACCATTTATAAATAATGATACATAGAAAGGGTTTGGTTTTCGCCCAAGGGAAGTAGCCAAAATTGATTACTCTCCTTGTTCAAATAGACCTGCCAAAACTGATTCTTGTTCTAATGAAGTTGTAACATTTTGATTTAAATCTTGGGCCTCTCCTTTACAAAAGTTGACTAAATTTTGCAATTCTATAGGATTAGACTTGAGATAATCTATGGGGGAAATTTGAATTATGGAATCTTTGCAAAATTGAATAGTATCAAAAAATTTTTTTTCCTTACCAGCTTGCAAAGTTCTCACTCCTTGGTTGGTATCTCTAGAGTAAGAAGTAGATGCCTCGTTACCCATTGAAAAAGGTGTGGAAACTGGGACTTTGTCTTTCTGATTCTGGGTTAATACTACATAAGATGTCCCATCTATGGTAGGATAGCATGCCACATCTCATTTTGAATCTGATACGTGCTCAAAAAATAAATTCTCAAAGTCACCATGTGAGCACAAATCTAATTCAGCTCCAGATACTCCAAATTTCCATTCATCTGTTTGATGCATCTGCCAGGCACGAGCTACATCAGGGAAAATTTATCCATCATGATCTGTTGTCAAGTGAAAATCACACATATTTCCCTTTTTGGTAGGAGCCTCTATGGCCAGCCTTTGTGGAGGAGTAGTCAGTTATAATGTTTTCCCATCAGTATTCCTTGCGTCACTATTTCTTCTAGACTGATCTTGAAAATTTCACTGGTAAGGATTGTTAAATCTGGGAAGTTGGATTTTGAAAGAAATGAACTCATTAGACAATTTATGGATCATCTCATCTAATGATGTGGTGTTGCTAGTACTATCTTGAGTTTGTATCTCTCATTTCCATTTTCCCACTGAGATTATGTGATCTTCTAATTCCACCGCAGTCCTTTGGGCAAGGTCCAAAGTGGCTAAGTTTGTCCTTTGCAAATCATAACTAATGTCAGGAGGCATAGCACTTATAAAGAAGGTTTCCAAATTACTGGAAGTAGTTTGATTAGCTGCTGGGATATGTTTAACTGGCTTGTTAAACTTAGTGACAAAATCTCTCATGCTTATTGAAGGCTCTTTTTTTATTGAAGTCAATTGTGTTAACAGGGCGTGCTCATCTTCAGCAGTTTTGAATCTTCTTTCAAAATTCATTCTCATGGAAGCCCAATCTGTAATAGAAGAGACTGGAAAATGATAAAACTAATCTGGTACTCCCTCCATGAGGGTCTCAAAAAATAATCTGATAGCCACATCTTCTTCTTGTACCACTAATATATTGATCGCTGCAAAGAGAGAAGCAATATATTCATCTGTAGATAATGTCCCATCTCTGGAGAATTTGGGAAAATTATTTATTGACCCTGAGGGTAGTGGGTTATATGTTGCTAACTGTAAGGGACCAACTACGGCGGCCTAGGGAAGTGCCATAACTGCTTGAGGTAAATAAGGTGTTAGGTTTATAATAGGAGGAACAATCACTCCGTACAAGGTTAGCACCTAACATGTGGTAGACAAAAGGGATTATTGTTTGGGAGGTGAAGGAGGTCTAACTTTTCTTTTAGTATTTCTATCCCTCTAATGAGGTACTTTAAGAAGGGTAAAGTCAATTTCTGCGAGTCTCTAGAAGAAAGTGTCTCTACCACTTTCTTTCCTTATACTTCTAAGAAACCTTTTAGGCACCAACATTCCCGCTAATTTGGAAACCTAGCCTCATGCTCTACTTGGCGTTGAGCCCTTCTTAAGTTCCTCTTTTGAATGGCTTGTTCAAGCACTTTTTCCTTCACTTCTTCTTTTTCAAGTACTTGACTAGCGTTTCTATAATGTTTAGTATTTCTCTTGTGTCTCTAGACAAAAGTATTTAGTGAGGAGATGAGATCCTCTTGATTGTCTTGGAATCCAAAGTTTGGCCGAAGTGCGAGAATCGAATTTTCATGAGGAAGCACCATCATCCCTCATTATACTATTTCTAGTCTAGTGATTGTTCATCTCCCCAGCGGAGTCACCAAAAATATGTTGGTAAACAGATTGTTCTTCTTTGATTTAACTCTAAAATACCCAAATATTAAAGAAATAATCGAATATAATAGTTGGGAAATGTAAATGAATAACTAATTTCCCTCTAAATTTGAAGGTACAACTCCCTTAAATGAATGATCTTCAATGAATATTGATCTTTCCTAATATAACAAGGGTATATTCTTAACCTAAGAATAGAAGAGGTAAACCAAGCTAGGCCTAGATAGGAACTAGCTCAAGAAAATTAAACTCAACTAAATCTGGCCAATTTTGAGATCTCAGTGATCATACAAGCCCTAAAAATTGGTAATGCAATGACATATAATGATCATGGAGAATGCAGGAATGAGAGCTTACTGACCAAAACAATAATGAATCAATCTATCTAATAGGAACATCTCACAAACTTTGAATAACAATAAAACTTCCCTTCAGTTAACTGTATCAAATCATAATACAGAACTTCAGGTTGAATCATAAACTGTGAATCCAATTTCAATGAAACATTCAAATTAATAGAAATTTGAATGTAGTGCAGTGGAATAGTTAAAACAATGGTATTTAGACATACACAAATTTGGCTCAGCAAAATGTCATTCTTCACACCAAAATTTAGCCAACCTTTGTATTGATTTTCAAAAGAGTACATATAGATCCCAGAGTTGGACCGTTACAAAAAGGGGTAACCAAAATGGTTCAAATTCCTTAAGAAGAAATGATAAACACATGTTTATCCATTACAAGCTTTATCAAAATTAATACAAGAGGGAATATTTATGTTTACTTTTTCTTCCCTTTATCTATTTTCGCCCTATAGGCAGTGACTACTGTGATGACTGAAATTAGCTCTTCATGTCTATTGACATGGACATTTGTATATCTAATGAGACACCTAGAGTGATCTTTTGTTAGGCTCTTAACCACATCTACCTGGTCTTTCAACTCTTCCATAGATTTATAAATGCATCCACTTAACTATTGGAGTTCTGAAACCTTATCCAAGTGAGAAGAGGACTGCTCTGTTAACTTATCTACATAGTCAGAGAAGGATTTATGCATGGCGGTTACTCTGATCATCTCTTTTCCTTGACCGCTTGTTTGTGAATCCGTGTGAAGACCTTGAAGAAGTTTAAAATCTTTTCTTTTCTCTTCTTTGATTTTAGCATCTGTCTTTTGTAGTCCTCCTTCAGCTTGAATGATCATCTTGGTCTTAAAATCCGGGCTTTGAAGCCACTCAATCAGAGGTTCATCTCCTTTCTGTAGGATCCCGACATTTAGTGCCTCCTTAGTCTTCATTTTAACTTCTACATGCAGTGAGACTATGAAATCTTGACACTTTACCCTCGCTGATGTAAGAGTCTGCAAATGTTTCTGAATGAAGCTCCTCTCTTTTTCCAAATTCAGTAGAGTGTTACCCAGCTGATCAAACACTACCAGCCCTTCGTATTTGAGCCTCATGATTCATCATTTAGTAATTTTCCCGAAATGCCCGTCCCCCTACAAATTAGCTATGATAGCCTGATTCTCTACAGCATTGGGGTTGATTGGTTTGGGTGCTCAGAATGCTGGTCACTAGAGTAACTAACTGTCTGATGAAGTTAGTTAGTTTGGCAACCTCTGCTTTAAGTTGGAATTTATTAGTTTTGAGTTCCTTGAGCTCTTCCTCAATCACAATGTTGGTGGATTTCCACCAATCTACCTTAGTATCATGGCGAGCCAATCCCATATCAAATGACTGTAGCTCAAAATCGGCAGAGGTCAAATCCTCAATCATGCATTCTTTTGTGGGCTTTTGCTACTTCCATGGTGAAGTGCCCTGTTTCTGGGTCTCTGCCTAATATAGATAGAGTCTTTTCTTTCTTCACTTTTCTCACAATAGTACTAGACTGTAGGGCCCAGAAAAGAGTGTCCTTGTTGGGAGCTCCTTCTTTGATCCTCTTCCTCTTGCGCTCTAAAGTGTTCTCTATCTAGGACTCTGCGCTAGTGACTTTGGTAGCATAGACACATTCCTCTATGAAAATATTCCTAATGAATGGAGAAGTAGCTTTGTGCCTAGATGAAAATGGATTCACCGAGGTTGGAGAGGAGGAAACCAATTTGATAACTTGAGCAACCTTCTATTGCTTTTTGACTTGCTCAACCGATTTTGTAGCCACAGTACTAGTGATATCTTCACCCACTTCCACTATAACAAGGGAATCTCACTTAGGGGTATCTTGAACTAAAGTATCTCCTTGCATGCCCATAGTACTGACTTGGGCTGGTTGCTCTATTTCTGTATTCTTAACAGTCTCAGTTGTAGACTTGACTAGTTTTGTAAAGATTGCTTCTTCTATTGAGCTGATGATTGGGGCTGAGCCATCTCCACAATTCTTATCTAATAGAATCATATTTTCAGGAGGCTCATCACCTCCACCTATTGGTTGAGCTAATTTATGACAATGATGAAGGAGTACTCTCAGTCTTTTTTGCTGGAGTTTGTCGAGATGGGGTCTTCCTTTCTGACCTCTTCCTTCTACATGCCATCCACTCAACCCATTGTTTCGTCCTTCTATAAATATGACCCATCAAGGTTTCCAAGTCTTCAATGGCTTGGCCTAGCATGGGTTAAAATATTATGGGAATGGGTTTGATCTTCTGTAGGTATGTATCATCATACACATGTTGGTCGTCATCCTCTAGTCCTTCAACTGCAATGTTAACTTTGAACCTTTTGATCTGTTCAATAGTTAACCTTGTGTAGAACCTTTCTCTACTCTCTATTTCATCGTTACAGTTGGCCCAATAATATTCAATATCATCAATGTGATGGATAGTACAAATCATTTCCAGATAATATTGAGCATAGCTCACAGGATCATACTACAGCCTCAGGGCATCATATGTTTCTAAATGAAACCTCTTTGAGAATGTTTTCAGAATAGTCTTTGCATCGAACCAGGATGCACAATTGTAGGCCCCAATGGTCACGGGGAAATCATAGCCCTTCTTTCGGGCACCTGCATAGATCAAGTTCACCTAGACTACTTTCCTCATCACCTCAACCAACATGATCATGTCGTCTGGATATCTTGACAGGTTTAGAGGGAAATCATCGAACCCTGCAAGATGAATGTATGCGAAATTTACAAATTGAATAAAATAAGCTCTGAATTGGCTGATGAATTCCATGGCTTCAAGAGAAAATATCCTTTTTGGGAAACCTTGTAACTCCCTACAAAATCTCATTGTAAATGCATCATTAACTTTGAGATATTCAGTATAGTTGTTATGCAATTGCAGAGAGGGAAAGAACTCATAACTCTTCGCATCTTCTGGAAACTCTTGTAATTTAGGAAGTCCTGGACAAAGTTGAATAGTAACCAAAATGTATAATAGAATCGAAGACATATAGAAATAATTTTGATGTTTAGCTCTATCTAGGGCATTGGAGAGATTTTATCTTACCATGAGGGCCCAATCAATAAAATGGTGTTGAGAGAAAATCACATGGACTAGGAAGAAATGATGCTCAACAAAATTTAGTGCATCGCTCTTACCTCTGATCCTGTGAAGCAATACTAGGATATCCACAATATCCAGCTTCTGGCTTGTGCCATATAGAGTTTTGGGCAACTTTCCCTTGGTGGTCTTCAACTCCTAGAACCATGTATTTATTATATCCTTCTTCCACATGGCCTTCTTTGCTCCATATCCAGTGACCGACTGACTGTATGTCATCTCAGAGTATTCTACTTGTTTTGGAATATGAAGGGAGTTCTGAACAGAGTCTCTATCAATAGAGAGTAGCACATTGTCATCAGGAAAAAGGATTTTCTTGGTATCTGGGTTATAGTGAGCTATACCTTCCCTAACTAGCTCAGGATCTTGAATTGCAATAGGGAAGCCGATGGCCTCGACTAGTCCACTCTCCTTTAGTTTTTCACTAATGGGGTGCATTGGGTCCACCTTTAATATATTCAGGAAGCTCTGCATATCAAAGAACTTTAGAGAGGTGTATGTGATGTTGTGCTAATCAGAAGTGATGTCCTTCATTCCATAAAACCCCATAAATCTAGTAGTCATGCTTTGATTGATTTGAAATGGGAACGAGGGATATATCTCAGGAACACAAAAGCAAAGAACAACTATTGCTAAGAGCTTTTGATTTAGACAATTCGTCAAATAGATGGTAGTTCCAATTTGTATCACTTTGTTGAATTTATAAATTTTTGAATTCTTACTGTCAATGACCGACTTTCCGCACCACACGAATGAACAGACTTAAGCATTTATGAAAAAAATTTTTATGAAGCAAAATGACTTTATTTGAATTAATTACTTTTCCTCTACGGAGCGTTAAGAAACATCTTTTCACTTTAGATAACCGTAACGGTAAATTTTTTGAGGTAGCGGATGTGATAGCTAAATGTGGGCCCCTAATTTAGCCATACACTTCAACATGGTTGTTATACTTCAACTACATATAGGAATGAATATGGATTTATTCATCCTACATGTCTGAAAGAGTCGACCTATTGCCATCTAGAAGGAAGGAGTATGAGCTTGCTCTCAGATCATTGCAAGCTTAGTGACTACACACTAACCTAAGTGAAGGATTTAAAGCTATGATAAAAGATCTAAGATGATATGCATATGCATTTTTTTGTTCATCCAAGATAGTTAAGATTGATTTTAGAAGCACCAAATTGAAAAGTGAAAGATTCTTTTAAAAACCCAAATTGAATGTGCTCTAATGATTAGATTTGCATGCTTGAAATTAAACAACAATTATAAATGATAAATTCTAAGAAAAGAGATGAAAATGTAGCATAATAACATTAGATAAAAGGTTAGGATCCTTTGTGAAGGAAAAGAGTTTCTCTTTTATAGAAATCTCTCTCGAATCGGCAGTCGAGATTGAACAAAAAGAGTGGCTCAGATTCGATTGAAGAAGCACAATCCATGTGCAAGTGATTCGATTGGTTGAGATAGTCAGTTGACTGAACTGACTGATTAGTTATTTTGGAAACTTCCAAAATCAGTTCACAGTTAACTGAAATGTTTCCAAAATGATAAACAGTGGAGAATCAGTTAACTGAGTGGAACTGGATTGTTTCCATTTTGATAATTAGTCAACTGAATTTGATGATGTCATATGCATTAATTGATTTTGAATGCACATTTATGTTTTTATAATTAATTTAATTCCTTTTTGATTTAATTGACAACTTTGTATTTTTATTTAATTAATATGCCATAATATCAATTAAATAATTAACATAAGATATATTTGCCAATGTATTGTGATTTTAGGAATTAATTAATTAATCAAGTACGATGATTGATTAGGACTTAGGGTTTAGGTCAGATCAGTTTGAATGTGATGAATTGCTTGTTTGATTTAGGACTTAGGTTTAATCAAGATTAGGGTTTCTTGATTAATTGCTGAGATTGGGGGTCTAGGGTTTATGTGACTATTTTTAGGTGATTACATTTGCCCCTCTTTGAATTGATGTGTGATCAATGCATTGATTCAAAGAACTGTTACTAATGAGATCAAGAATAGTTTAATTTGAAGCAATGAAACCATTCTTTTGAAGAAGAAGACCAACTTCAAGCTTGAGTGGACAGAGATCGATCAAAAGATATAAAACAAAATGCTCAGTTTGATTTGGAGTGATGAAACTAAACATTTTTCAGGAACTCTTAAACCTTTTTGATTGGTTTGAATGAATATCCAGTTTTATTTGAAGTGATGAAACTAATTACCATTAAGAGATTTGATTAGCAAGAAAATTGACTTGATTTGAAGTAATGAAGCCAATTTGATCAATGTATCTGGTTTCAATAATGATTGCCTCGTATAAGACTGACCTTGTCTGGTTTCAAGTGCATTCACCACTGTATAAGACCATCGATTAGGTTGCCTTTGATTTAAGATGATCTCAACTTGATTTTATGTGATGAAGCTGAGATGCCCCAAGAAATGGGGTTTTGATTGAGGATGTGATCACTGGAATGTTGATGTCTTGATCCTGCCCCCTCGGGAGTGAAATCAAAATATGGATAGGTGCCCCAGTGAGGAGAAGCAATTCGATTGATTAGACAATTTAGGAAGAAACTGATCTAATTAGAAAGAGGTCCAATGTGGTTAGGAAAAAATTTGTACATGATGAGAGGTCATGTTGGAATGAGATTGACCAAAATTAAGATACATGGATTGATTAGAAGAAAAGCATGAGAGATTTCTATTGGTTGTGCAAGTGGTCAAATTTAGATTTAGATTTTGATCCTAAAAATAGAATCAGGACAGTTGATTTAGCAAGGGGTGTCATGACCACTTGACAATGAGAAGATTGATCGATTAGAATCTCAGGTCCTTCACATTAGATAGAGATACAATTATTATGCTGATTTCATCACTATGCAAATGCAGATGCAGATGCAAGACTAACATGAATGCAACCTAAGGTGTAGTCACTAAGCTTTAGCATTGAAAATTTTCATCATTGAGCATTTTTGGAACATCAGAGTCGATACAATCCTTACTGGTGCCACTACGACCATAAGAATATGAATATGACTTTCATTGGATAATATATGGGAAACTAATGTAAGCATCGAGGCACAACAACCGAGATGACCTGAACATTGTTTCCAATTGATGTTGCAAGAGTACACCAGTATCTAGGCATTCAAAGCCAAGATAACCATGAGTGCGTGCTTTTGTAAACAAATAGATAAATAAAAAACAAGGAGATAGTACCGACCTCACCTTGGCATACAAATAAACAAGATCGAGGGATGTGAGGCTTTTCCACCTTAATACGGGAGCTCTTATCACATACACCCTCATTATTTGACATTTTTGGATCATCGAAACCACACCAACAAGCAGTAGACAAATAAAAGATTAACGAAATGAATGTGAACAAGAAACATACAAATAGAAGTTCAGCATACTTCAACCATTTTCAAAGTTCTCATATGTGTATATGTATGAGGTGTTGAGAAACACTGTTGTGCTTGTGGGTGCTTTGTGTTTGATTGCTATCGATCTTTTGTTTATGTTTGCGATATCCAAGGTGTGTTAAGAAACATAGATGTATCCAAAGATAGTGTGAAGGAACATTGTTGATTATGGTGTTGAGAAACACCTGCTTGCGTCAGTAGTGAGTTGTCCTTCACAAATGACAAGATTACCGACTCTAGTGTAAACCAAAGATGCGATCAAATTGGGGACCCATGCCCCTAGTAGCAAATGGCGATAACTGACTTGACTCATGTTGCGAGGACAAATCTGATTTGATTGCCCCCAGGTTATGACTCTAGATCAGTTTCATGCTAGGAGGGTTCTTAGAAGAACCTGAGTTTCACAAAAGTGACTGAAAGCTATGTACAAACTAAAGCAAAGGATTTCCAAGACTAAGCATTGATAGATGGAGCACTGAGTACAAGAGGTGCTTATTTACCAAGTTTTCACCTACTTGGCATAAATGATATTTAGCAAAAATTGACTTGATTTAAAGCGATGAAGCCAATTTGATCAATGTGCCTGGTTGCAATAATGAATAGCTCATCTAAGACCAATCTGTCTGGTTTCGAGTGTATCCATCACTGTATAAGACAATTGATTGGGTTTCTTTTGATTATGATAATCTCAACTTGATGTGATGCGATGAAGCCAAGGTGCCCCAAGTGATAGGGCCTTGATTGATTGAGGTGATCATTGAAAACCTAGTAAGCATGCCTGTGTCACCATCCTTTTTTTCAATTTTTCAATTTTTTTTTTGTATTTTTGATGTTTTTGATTTTTTTGATTGATGCATCAAGGCACCTATTGCTAGGTTCTCACCAAGATGATCATTTTTTTTAGGACATTTTCCAATTTTCCAATTTTTAGAGATTTACCGATCTCAAGCAAGATCACATTGGTTTGCCCCCAATGTCTATCAAGGTAGAGGTCATTACAGATGGATTAGAAATTTTATGGATGAGGCAAAAAGACTATGATGGATGAAGAGGGTGAATGCGACCCTCAAGGAAAGTCTCCTCAAGTTTACCCAAGCTAGGGAAAAAAGGAATATCGCAATGTAGGCTCACGGAGCAGTGCTAGATAGCATATAGGACAATGACCTGATGTCATGAAAAGCATGGAGGCCAAAAGAGTGGACATGTCAAGAGACTTTTAAGAACCTTTTTTTCCATTTTGATCAAGACCAAGGGGTCAATAGGATAGGATAGGATAGCATGATCATGATAAAGGGTGATGGAGGTATAAGTGGATGGTTTGGATTATGGCAAGAATGCTTAGAGATAGGAATTATAGGCATGGGATGAGCAAGATCATGATAGGGTATCATGGATGAGAGCAAGTGAATAGGCTGATGGAAAGGATAATGCATGTCAGGATACATGATGCTCATGGATATGTTCAACCTTGTCAAGATCACCGAAAGGAACATAGATGCTCACATGCTAGCTGGATGTAAGATATGATGGATAATATGACATGGATGGAACTTGCCCCTAAGTTAAGAGTGAAAGTAGGAGGAATTACACATGACGCCTATTTTCCAGGTTTTCATCATGGTACTTATCCAAGGTGCCACAAGAAGTGGTTTTCACCATAGGATGGATTGATTTATCTTTACTTTTGCTACCAAGGTTCCTGTTTACTAGGTTTTCACCAAGGGACTTTTTCTTTATTTTTGTACTTTTTTTATTGTATGGAGGAACTTAAGCTTCTTGCTCTTTAGGTAGTGCTCCTTTGAAAGATATGCTATGATAGGCCAAGGCCGCTGAAAGTATTCTCAAAGATGTTGATAGGGTGATGGTAGAGAAGAAATGGAGGATAAGGAAGATGATAGCCAAGGATTTATGTGAGGGATTGGATAAGAGGAATGGAAGGATATGGTGATAAGATCAACATTGACACA
>MU224469.1:745228-822956 GCA_018584345.1 Thuja plicata
AAAGGGAGATATAAGATAGAGAGTTTTTATATAAAAGTACAGATAGTAACTTCACCATATTCCTTTGTTGCCATTAATGACAAAGGGGGAGATTGTTGGAAATTTGACTATACTAAAGTATATGAATCTATTTAGTGTTTTAATTATGGAAAAAATTTCATATGAAGTTTTGGATTTAGTACACATTATCAGAAGATCAGAAATTGGCTAAGTACAGAAAACAGACAGAGCAAGGAACAGACTGTTATAGTTTTGATTAGCGTGTGTTCATTTGTTATCCAAATGATATTTTCCTTTGAATATAATCTTATGAATATGTTTAAATGCTAATTCTAAGAGATCACGATCAGATCTACAAGTATGAAGAAGATACAGCCAGTTGAAGAGGTACAACCAGTGAATGCCATAATAGGACAAAGATCATGGAAAGAGCCAACATAGATTGTTTTAGCATGGAATTTGCACTCATCCTCAAGACTTTCACCTTTGGATTAGTTATTTTTAGTGACCTAATAATATATGGTTAAAATCTCATGACTTGATTCATCTGGGATAATTAGTTAGAGCTATTTTGGTGAAGCAGACTGTGTGAAAAGATGTGTCTATTCGGTTTGAGTAAAGCAGTTATAATTAATGTTAAGATGACTTAATGAAGGGTTGTGTGGTTATGTAAGTGATCAAGATAGATGGTAAAAGGTTTCCTAAATCTGACATGTTCATTTCCTTTTAGGAAGTACTTATAGAAGGTCATTTGTGATGGGAAAAGTTGCGGAAGCCAGAGATAAGAAAAGCAGAGCAGAGTGTAAAAGAAGAAAAGATATATCTATCATATGTTGATGATATAGATATTGAAGTAGAAGATTTCAGAGTGAATATGAGATTATTGTAGTTCTTTACAAGAGGTTAAAGCATCAGAGCACAAAAGGAATTGATCAGACAAGAAGTGTCACAGCAGCATTTCACCTTGCAGATACAGTGTGTATCAAATATCCAGAAGGTTGTAGCCTTCACCATTTGGATAGTGAGTCCACCACCCATAATAGGGTTATTGTAAAAGACTCCTAACAAGGTCCGACCCTTAACAAGGTCACTGTACTTCATGTATTGTAAAGAAAACTCCTAACAGGGTTAAGGATCTTCTAACAAGGATCATAAGACACTATAACAAAAAGTATTAATTGGTAGATCACTGATTCACCCCCGCCTCTCAGTGATCCTAATCCTAAAAAGATGGTCTCTTTTGAACCACTATTCATCAAACATGGGTCAATGAGTTTGACTAAAAACCTACATAGTTGAATCTTGATAGCAATACCCCAATTTGACTTTCTATGGAAAGTATTCCCTACTTATCAATTAATGAGATTAAACTAATTTATAATGAATAGTTCATAAGGCACAACACTTGCTAAGATATTTACAAATGTGGTTGCAAGAAAATTGGTCTTAACCTTGGAGGAAACTCTGTTGTTAAGCATACTTGAGATGGAGTAATACTGGGATGGGTGACCTCCTAAGAAGTCTTCGTCCTTCACCTATTTGAGCATAAACTAGATGTAATTAGTGCTAAGCATTCCATTCATTGTAATGAGAGATGGATTCTTGTGAATGATTCAACTATGTAGTTTTTAAGTCAAACACATTGACCCATGTTTCATGAGTAATGGTTCACAAGCACCTTGTTGACTCAAAAACTACATAGTTGAATCCTTCACAACAAATGTTAGAATAAACTTACATGGTATAATATTTCTTAAGTTCACTATTTTTTTAATTATAGAGCAGTCTCAATAGTATAACAATACCTAAAAATCATTTACTATGAAGAACGTTCCTTAAGGACCTCATTTATAGAGACACTATAATATTTTGGGAAGTTTATAGAGGGGGGAAAAAAGAATGGACATACAAATCCATATAGAACACTATAAAACACCTTTTACATGCAAAAGGGTAGTTGTAAAATATTCCTTTACACCTAGTATAGGCCACTCATTTTGAGGTAGACTTTTCAAAGAATAAAATTGAGGAGGTCTTAATTCCAGACTTGATCTCTATGCTTAATTTGTATTTGATAGGACATGGGAACCTAGCTATAATGTCCAACTATTTTGGGATCTATTTAAGCCAAAAATGTACCTCTTTACCTCTATTCTATAATTTTGTTTTATAATAGTCTACCATGATCTACTCATTTTTTTAAAATTAATTTTATGTTCTATCATATATGCTTTAGGACCTAGTTATCTTGCATTTGATCAATCAATTAATCATTTACAAAAAGGAATTAAATCCAAAGGATAAAAGGGAGTTTATAGAACCTCTTTGAGTAAGTATAAGTCAAAGAGAATTTAGTGAAAGAGGGTTTGGTCCTAGTAAGATCACTAGTTTAGAGTACTCCTTTTTCACCACTAAACATAAAGGAATTCTATAGATTTAAAAATTAAGTCATTGTTCAAATTATTACTATCACTCCTAATATAGGATCACTAAGAAATAAAAGGAAAATTTAACATTGAAGGAGGCCTTCATCCATATCATAATGCTTGATCAGTAGGTTGAGCAATTGTCCAAGCCCACATTTGAATACATGAATCTACTAAGAAGGGGAACCATCATAGAAAATGAAGAAGTTAGGACATCTAGGATCGTTGTAGTTGATTAAATACAATTCATGATATCAAGTAGTAGTCTTTCAAAGCCTAAATTGTGTAAAAATATTAATAAACCAGATCAAATCATGACTTTTTTTAAATTATTGGATCTTTTGTTCATATATATTTAGAGACATGTTTAGATCGACTATGAAAAATACATTTTAAATAATAGATTTGGAATTGATGATTTACTTCCTAGTATTTGAATTTGTACGAGCTAATAAGAGTTTTTTAATTTATCAATATAGTATTCTATGATTGTGTTGAGGAAATTTAGGATGGTCCATCAAGAAATATAGCACCAATTCTAATTGCAACAAGAAGAAATATCAGTAAACATGATAGAAAGTTAAATTTTGATCCTACCATACTTATAAGAATTATTAGAATTTTAATGTATCTTGTTAGCAATTTTTCCTGCTACCTTCAATCCTAAGTGAAGTCATAAGACCTAGATCATCGAATTTAACCTAGATCACATATTCACTACTATCCATAGATTGAAAATAAGAAAATGCAACTCTAAAAGGCATAAATGCTTTCTTCACTTTGAGTTCCACTAGACTTAGGAGGGTGTTCCTATAACATAAATATGCTCACACAATAAAATGTTGACAAACAACATTTTGCAAACTTATAACTATGGATGATTCTTAGAAAAATGTAGTAATATTAATAATACACCATTATGAAACATAATATCATCATAATATCTAACTTTCACTAAGAATGGAAATAATTTACAACTTATACCAACAACATAAAAGTGAAATGATTTAAGATTAATAATAATTTTGTTCTCCAACAGTATTCCAACATGATCTTGACCACAGTTTATCCTAGAGGGAAATAGAGTAAAAAACTATAAGACATATTCAGTTCTATAATCAACTTTAAACAATATCATAGGATTCTTGAACTAATGATAATGCTTGGCATGTGTAATTACTCCATACAATAAGATTATGATCAAATTTACATCACATATCCATATTTCACATTCATCAATTAAAGCATGTTTAATTCCTTCTTTGAAAGAAAGCGTATAAATGACAAATATACATCTATATGGGAGAGTGGTGAATTAGAAACATCCTTTATGTTTCATTCAAGTGAAAGTCTCAACACAGAGTAAAGACAACAATGCTAATCATATCATCCTCTGTAATATTGTATCCATTGTATCATGTTACCTTATACACTTCATATTACTAATCTATACAAACCTAAGATGTAACACTATTTTTATTATGATCTCTCTGAAATATAATAATTAGGAACCCTCTACAAACGATCCTGGAATCCCTTTTATAACTGAAGTTATGCAAAGAAAGTTTCAAATCATTTAAAAAAAAAACATCTCAATAGAAATTCTATCCCTAACTTATCTCAGTGAAGGACATGCACTTGCGAGATATTAAAACTTTGATCTTATGGGAATAGAATCCTCAATAACTAGAACAACAACAATAATATTGTTGAGCCATCATGTGATGTGTCCATCACAAACTGCAGGAAGAACAAATAAGAAAAGAATCTAGAACAAGACGAGGGCACTAATCTCATCCCGTCATCTCCAAGTTGGTTATCATCTCTAGTCCTAAACATGTGGCACATTTGTGACATAATTGAGGCTAGAAAGATGTCCATGTAGATAACTGGGTAACCACCTCCAAGTCTACTATTGGCGTTGTCATTGGGTAAAAGTACAAACCCATGTCACACTTTTATAAAGGAAAAGGTCCACAACATGCAAACTGTTAAACTTTAACGACATAAAAGTGACATTTGTGTTTAGAATTTGGAAATGATGTAAACTAATGAAATGTGTAAAGTTGAATTTATTTTATGCCTATAATATTTTAAAAAAAAATTGAATAAGAATTGACATAGTTTTTTTATTTTTGAAGTCCATTTTTAAATTGCTGAAAAATGCTGAAAATGTAGGGTCTAGTTCCCACCAAAAAAATATATGCAAATAATCTTGTTTTCCTGTGAGTTCAGAATATGGTTTAGATGACATGTATATCTAGTGCAAAAAAAAAGAAAGATTGATTTTTGGTATGTATTTTGTCTGTTATAACTATTCAAATTTGGAGTTACCTGAAATTAATAGTTTCCGTGTCTTGCCTAATTTGCCCTAGAAAATATACACCTTTTAGAAAAAAAATTATATATTCTTGAAAATGACCCTCTCTTCTAGTGTTAAATATAAGTTTTAAATTATTCCAACATGATTTGCTATTTTTTTTCTTTTTTTGAACGAGCGTATTCTTAAATGTTAAAATACCTACTTGCAGTTTTTTCAACTTATAATATATTATATGTAATCAAAACACTATAAAAATTGTATGACCATAATCTAGACTCCGAGCTCTATAAAAGGCCATTTTTATATTTAAAACAAGTTGAGTTTTGATGGAGAATTCAGCTCCTAAACTGACATGTTTTTCAATTCTCCATTTTTACTTATTTGGCTGCCACATGGGATGCCACATAAGTATGTTCGACCAAAACAGTTTTGGCCAGAATTGTTTCAGCCGAAACTAAGGCCGACTAAACATGGATGTATGGATGACCACGACCCTCAAAGATCATATATTAAAGAGTTTTTTTTTTAAATTAAAAAAATAGAATAGTGAATTATTGTGACTTAAAAAATGTTTTTTTAATAAAATCATTTTTTAAAGAGTTTTAAACGTGTATTTTTGGTGTTAAAGGGCAACTACAAATTAAGGGTTTTTTTTGCAAGTTTATTTCTTATTTTAGTTTTTTAAGATTTTTTAGTTTTTTTAATTAAAGCATTGTTCAATATTGAATTATGAACTTATCAATATTATTTTTGATTTATTTATTAAGAGTATATAGTTTTGTATATACTGGTGAATTAAAGCTCTCAATTTGAACAATTTGTACAATGGGAAATAAAAGGAATAGAAAAAGAAAATATGATCAAATAAGGGATGACAAAATGAAAGGTCATACAAAACGTAATGAAGATGAACTTATTGAAGTTCAAGAAGATGCAATTCAAGTAGGGGAACAAATTGGTAGTTCTGAAAGTGGAAATATATCTTTTGACATGGGCAATTTGATAGAGATGAATGAGGATTCACTTTTCAGTCAAATTTCATCTGAATAAATGGTATCTGAAAGCACAATAAAAAAACAATGCAAAAAAAATTGGGATGAATATTTTGAAAAAAAAAGTCTGATTGGAAAAGCATAATTATTTGCTAGGTTATTTAGGAAAAAAGAAACGACTCCCGTTTTTGAGTTTTTAGGTATTGATAACAAGAAAAGCTCATGAGACAGTGTAAATCAAATAATAGTTGAAAATTTGCAAGATGTATTGAATGACATTAACAACTCAAGTCAAGGAGCTGATTTAAGTGATGCATGTAGAGCATTGATGACTACTTTATCTAGTAGGAGGACGACATAGAGAAATTAAGTACATGTAATTTCTTATTTATTGAATATATCTAGAAGAACTATTCAAAGATATATCAGGAAGAGAAATATGTTAGATGAAAATATTTAAATGAATTGGGTTAATATTTGTAGACTTTTTCAAAAAGACAAAATTTCAAAAGATGTAAAAAGGTGGGTCATTGAATATTGAACCACTCACTCCTATGTTTCTTCTAATAGAAGAGATACTATAAAGATGAAAGATGAAGAGACTTGTATGAAAACTGCACATGCAAAATATTTTATATATAAAACACAAAGTGAATTGTTTGAAGCATTCAAATAAGAGTTTTCAGATGTGAAAATATGTCAAAGAATATTTGAGAGGTTGTGATCTTTCTTTGTACACATAAATAAGGTACATAAAACTTGTTGCTGCAATCATGTTGAGTTTCATCTATATTTGCAATCATATAAAAAAGTTATGGCAATTCTTAATTCAGATATGTTCATCCCTGGAAGTACGATACAATCTGTGAAGTCTATTTTATGTGATAAATCATAAGATTCAGATGAGTTCAAAGTACAATATATAAAGAGAGGATACAGTGATTGTGGAGATTTACATAAATTTCTATTGCAGATTGAGAATATTAATGTTTCAATGCTATTTTTATGGAAGAGATTTGAATATGATACATAGCAAACTAAGACCGGAGATGAATCCAAAAAAATTGTATTGAAGGAGAGTGAATTGTCCTACCTTGAGTTTATGACCAGGTTCCGTTCTATAGTTTATTCACATATCTAGCATTGTCATGGTGCACGATGGAAAGCTAAACAGTTTCATAATTCCAAAAAAAAATTTCCACCTGGTTATATTCTTTCAATTGTAGATTTCTCTAAGAAATATACATTCTCCCCTCAATCAGAGCTTCAAGCTCAATATTTTTATTCTAAGAAAGTTACAATATTTGTGCAAGTGACCTACATAAACACACAATTTGATTTGGATGAGGTAGAAAGTACCAATCAAAATGAATGGATTATCATCAAGGAGGTTCATTTATAAGGTTCATAATAGGAGCTATGTGGCTCATTGTTTTTCAATGTATTTTGAAGATATTGTGAATCACGGGATAAAGGCTTCACAACACTGGATTTGGTCTAATGGTTGTGTAGGTAAGTGTATGCACTTCAATTCATTTTTATTCTCATTGGTTACTTGTTGAATTATTAAATGATCATAATCCTGCATGCAACAACTTAATCCTGCAAGACAATTTAAATCCACAAAACCCTTTAATTGGCTAGCTATGAAACATGCTAGACACAATGTTAGGTTTCTGTCAAAATTCTTTGAAAGTGAACATGGAAAAGGAGAGCATGATGGAGCAGGAGCATGTGTGAAGTGTGCACTTTGCCAACATGAACTTACAGGTACAAATGGTCTGAACAATAGTTAAATATATATATCTAAATATTTTAAATAATATAATTTCAACTTAGATCTATTTGCTTTAAACTGATAGTTCAGAAATTTACAGATACCATGATAGAGAATTACAAAAAATTATTGAATGGTCTCAATGTCATTTTGCTAGTTGGGACACCAAATACAACAAACATTATTTTTGGGAAGTGAAAGGTAATTTATGTTTTGTTGAAAAATTCTAATTTAAAATTTAATTTCGTGTTCATCTATGATATCATAATTGTTGATCTAAAAACTGAAGGCATTATATTTTTCCATTAGTATACTTAAGGAAAAACATGATTTGCACCATTGGTTTACTCTACACCGACAGATAGGGAAAAACACTGTTAAGTGTTATCCGATGATAAAAAGGTAAAAGAAACCTGACGAGTAATAATAGTGCTACCCGATGGAACAACAAAGAGAGGAACCCGACAGACAAAGGGAACCCAATGAAAAGTTCAACAAAGAAATGCTGATAGACTTCAAGTTCAAAATCAATGACCAAGAACCGACAGTCAGTTACATCCCACAAAAAGTGGATCTGACTTACCACGTTAGTTAAATCATTGAAGTTGTATTTATAGCTTCTTGATTTACTTTTTAATCCATTATGTGTAGAAGAAGAAATGTATTTAATATTGTTTCAATTAGTTTTACTAATTTAAAACATGCAAACTAAATATCAATGCCAAGTTGTAAACCTTGGGTCTGTTATACCCTACATACCAGTCCCTACATTTTGTGTGCAAAATGTTGGGTCCCCTCTTTTCTCTTTTGCTTTTGCATTTTTTCTTTCCTTTGTCTTTGTTTTCCCTTTGGGATTTTTCTTCCATGAGGTTTATTTTTCATTCTGTTTTCATCTCTTGTGTCTCCGGGACCCGATCTTGGAGTTTGTTCTCTCCAGAGCCAGATTCTAGACTCTGGGATTCTTTTCAACTATGTCTCCTTTCGCAAGAAGCCATAGTTACGTGGAATCCCTAGGCCCAGAGTCTAGAGTTTTTCCTAATCCAGAGTTTGTGGAGAGGAGTGTAACTTGTTTTACCCTAAAATTATAAATGGAGATTACCTGTCACCTTCACAGTTACTATGATTAAAAACATTTAGAGTATTCAGAGCGATTCTTAGGCGATTAAACTATGATTTAGCTATGATTTGTTCTATGCTTAGTGGTCGATTATGAGTTGATTTTTGGTGTCTATTCATGGTCATTCGAGGGTAGACTGGTTGCAGAGCATTTGTGGTGTGCTTCTCTCTTGCTGTTATTCAAATTTCCAGGTAGGTTCTCGGCTTGTTCTTTGGTTTCCTGTTGTCTTTTCTTCTTGCTATTTCCTATGTTTTTGGTTTCACTTCGCTTGGTTTCGCTGGTTCACCTGTTGTGTCTTTCTTTTGGTTTGCCTCCTGTTGGTGGGTTGGCTCTTCCAGAGGGTTGTCTGCCCTCTGTGTAGTTGTAAACTAATGTATATTTTCTTAAGGTAGTCTGTGTATATATGTAAATATTGTATAAATCTATAAAAAACTTGTAAATATAGTGTATTTTAATGTATATATGTTTCAGCCTTTGACCCTCTATAAATTGATGTATATATCTTGTGTGTATCCCTCTAAACTAACAAGTTTGTCATGCTCTGTCATATTTTAACTCACCATACCGAGCTCATCGAGACAGAGTCACCATGGTTCAAACTTGACACCTTTCTAGTTTGAGTCATGGTGGCTTTCTCTCTCCTCTATCTCATCACCTTAATGGTGGGATTAATTTCCCATGAGTGGGAATTCAAACTGTGTCCCATCTGGCATTTAATTTACCCCATGTTAGCCCACTTGTCACTATTAATCCCTTTATGTTTCTTGTCATGTGACCACGTGCCAACCCACGTCAGCCAAGTACGGTTTCCTACTAGTCACATCGACAGGACAATGACTAGCTTACTTGGAATCTGGGTCCTAAGCAATCCCTTGTCTTTCATTTCCTCCTGTCACTTGGTTCAACACACCAGATTCCTACTCACATCTATTTCAAGTATTTTGGGATTTTGGTATATACTAACACTTGTTGGACAGGTTTAGGGTGGTGACAAATTCCCAGAGTTCCTAAAATTATTTTATATATACCATGTTCTAATGGTTCTCCGGTCTTGCAGGTTGCAGATAAGTTGATCAAGATGTCTGAAGTAATCAGCCCTCCTGATAGCTTGAAGCTACCTACCACCTCCACCCAGGTGGCCACAAAAATCGAGGCTAAAAAGATGTTGGCAAAGCTGCCCTTGACCACCAAATACCCAAAGGAGGGTGTTCTAGTGGGATCCAAGGTGGATTCAAAAGTTAAGAAAATAACAGACATAGAGCCTAGACCTTGGGCTGAAATGCAGGGCTTGATGCAAGCCGTCTACAGGTTGAAGGCCACCAGAGACAATCTGGCCACTCAACTAGCTACCTCCGACATCATTAAGGAGGCAAACTTTCCTTGTTCAGTGCAATCACCAGAGTTAATACTTCAACTAGTAACTTTGTGCAACACACCAACTCGGACGGTTCTACTTTCGGATCCCTGACCCTTACATTATCTAGCAACAATAGTCACCCTAGACGCATAAAATTTTTCCTTAGGGCTGGGGATCCCATAGTTCAATGGGTCCATTATCCGGAATCGGGTCTAGATGTTGCAAGAGTTTGAGGAAGCTCCCCTTATCTCCCAAAAATATCTCAATAACCACTGGCTAAAGTCCTTAAAGAGGGATTGTAGGAGGATGAATTTGGAAATTCCCCACAGGGAGTTCAAAGAGCCCATTTAGGTGGGCTTGTATTCTTGTGCAGGATCTTTGGATTGCTCCATGCCCGGGACTTCTTGGCATGGATGTACTACTTTCTTTACTGCATCACCACTCACAGTCAAACCTTCAATTGGGTGGCCATCATATCCAATCACATGGACACACAGCTAAAGGGCATCATCCAAAGTTCCAAGTTTTACATGACATCATATGTGCTATGGGCATTAGCCCAACAAAGATCAACTTTTCCAGGTTTGGGGATAGTTGGAGAACTTGGAAATGTGCCGAGCCAAGTAACACCATGGGATCATGATCCCCAAATACAATGGGAACTTAGTTTCCCAAATTTTTGTCGGGTAAATGATGCTTTCATTTACCATAATATACTAACACTTACCTGGGACTCCAGGTACCAATTTTTGCAAGAGGTGATGAATTTGGTCAGCACTTATGGCCGCTACTTTATCCAGTTTTAGCACCACACCTATATTCGGGTGACTGACTTCTCCGAGAAGCCCCATCTTCTTCCCTGGTATTACGGGGACAAAATTATTATTTTAGAGTTTTGTTGGCAGATGATGGATTTGCATGCCTTCTTTACATTGAAGAAGGTCATCAATGTCCCATTCCAATTTTTGTGTGAGAATTATACATGCAGCCTTGCCACAACAAGGGAGGTAGACAATAAATTGAAAAATATGGGGCTGGTGGAATTCTACCACGTCCAAAAGAACTATGATCCTCTAGCAAAGATTTCCACATCACTTCCCTAGGCATCCCCACCACACATAGTAGATATTGAAGATTTTTGGGCGGACTGCCAAGATAATTTTGATCTTCGGGCCTAACAACATTCACTCATGTCTAAAGGACTCATGAAGGTGCTCAACCTTTGGAATTTTTCTAAAGGATTTTCAGATGACATGCTGATGGATGATCCAGCGTACAAAGATCAGGGATTGGACAAATTCGATCTCCCTCTGGTGGACTGGACCACCCCTAAAGACTTAATAATTGAAGGGGTATATCACCCTATTTTGGAAGAAAGTCACCAATATTTTGCCCAGGCATGTCCCAAGAGCAGCCGAAAGAAACCAATGGTTTGTAAGGCCATTCCCTCTTCCATCGGTGCCAGACCTTCTCCATATTCTGCCACCGCCGAACCTAGCATGAGAAAAGGGAAAAAAAAGAGTGTGCCCTAGCCAAAGTGCCTCCCCAAGTTCCCACCCCTTTGATGGTAAAACTACGACAACAAATGGAGTCGGTAAGGATGGCCAGCTAGGAGATAAGTACATAGATATGCTCTAGCCTCCTTGTAACTCCAATGGTGTCTACCCATTCGGTGTGATCCCTATCATTGGCTATGATGAGTAGTAGATAGAATTTTGCTGAGGTGACATCTACTAGTATTCTAGAGACTGGGGTCCCACTGACAAGAAAGAAGAAGAAAATGGTAACCCCTACCCCAAGTGCGGCCATTATTCTTGGTATGTTGAATGTGCCCCTAGTTAATGTTAGTTTAGATTCCCCCAAACTTGAAGAAATCCTCGACAGCCCTCCCCCACACAATGATTTTGATGACATGTTCAGGGAAGATGAAATTATGAACCTTCAGAGGAATATAGGTCACCATGCGGTGGATGAAATTTTCACTCAAGATAAGGAGGAGACCCACATAGAAAAAGAGATCCCAAAATAAGAGGATGCATCAGATCAAGAAGCCTAGGAGGAAGCACAAAAGGGGCCTAAGAAAAAGAAGACACCAGTCCAAGAGACTGAAGATACACCAAGGTAGCCCACAGATGAGCAGTCGATGGTTAGGGAACCCAGACCTTCAGGATCAACTGTACCCCTATTCATCATCCTCTAGATGCCTTTGGTTACTCTGGGTGATCAAGTGCCCCGGAGCACATTTGGTGAGGTAGTAATAGTGGCTCCATTGTTAAACTTTGGCCAATGACCTCACCCACCCCTAGAGGATATTCTGATGGAGGAAAATGTTCTAGTGGAGGAGGCTGATGAAGCCCAAAAATAGCAGCAGCATATTGACCAGAAAGTCCTGGATAATATAAATGTAGGATTAGTTGATGCCAGGAGGGATGAGGGAGTCCCCAAAGATACAAGCAATGTTGAAGCCTAAGAAAATTTTTTGGACATCACCATAGAAGGTGCCAGCATGGAAGAAAATATTGAAGGTTCCAGAGAATAGGAAAAGGAACAAGAGCAAGAGAAGGAGAAAGAGCCAGAAGAAAATGTACATTCTGGGAATACACCACTAGATTCTGAAGGGAATCCTAATGCACAAGACTTAATAGAAAGGCCATCCCAGCTGCTCCAATGGCTAGTAGAATCAAAGAAAAAAAAGGCCCTGACAGTCGTATCAGGTGCTCCACTCTCTTTGGCTGAAATGCTGGCCAAAAATGCAGAGGCTCATAAGCCCAAGAAAGCACGGATAGTCCATACTCTTGGGACTGGGCCAGTGGGAAACACAGTTGTGACTATCGCAACACCCCCTCTAGGTGCAGATGTAGTGATCGTAAGGCCTAAAGACTATAACATCATAGAAGTGGCACAAGAGAAAAGAGACAAGCAAGGTGAAATGGACTTGCTAAGGGAGGCCACTAAAGCAGTAGAGGCAAGGTATATCAGGCAGGGCTAGAAGTTGAAGGAGGAAAGAGATACTAATGCATATCTCCTCGCACTTCTGGGAGAATTGACACAACCTTTGGCTGAGATCTACTCGGGCACCCCTTCCTCCAGATTGCTGCTTGTGCAGGGCGACATGGATTCTCTCCAGATCATGAAGAAGAAAGCACGGGTAGTAGATGGGTGGGCCCCTGAGTAGGTAGCCACTATAAGACAATTCCTAGTAGTGTCCCTCCAAGACCTTTATCAGGTTGACCTCCTTATCAGCCAGGAAAATGGCTCTGCTATTATATGGGAGCAAGATTTAATTAAGTATGAAAAGTGGAAGGCCGGGATGGAGGAAATTTGCAACATAGGAGAAGAAGCCACCATAAAGGCAAGTATTTCAGGAGATGAATCATATGATTCCCTCTAGGCCCAGTACTCCAGACTTGTCCTCAGAATTGAGATATGCAAGGAACTGGTTAAGGCCTTAAAAGAAAAGGTTACAGTGGCTCAATACCCCTTGGGCCTATTTCAAGCATTTGTGAATGGAGTATCACAAGTCAATCCTTCACCACTGGAACATGTACCATGGAGAACTACATCCTCAACAATTTTGATGAATGGATGGAGTCCTTGTATCTACCTACTAAAGATTTTGACCAGGGAAGGCTATGTAGACTATCCAAGAAATTGATTCGGTCGTATGACACCATAAAGATGGTGGATGAATTCCAGAACAGTGCCAAAGATGTTGAGGAAAAATTGGAGGTTGTTCGCAACCAATGGGATAGTATTAAAGATATAGATGAAGAAGGCATAAGCCAAGTGTTGGAGGAATTGAAAAATAGTAAGAAGTAATAAAAGCTCCCCAGAGTTCAGAGAATTTTATCAACCGTGTTTCGGTTGTATTGTTTATTCTTTGGGGTGCAAGCTCCTAGATCCCAGAGTTCTGAATCTAAAATTATTTTTGAATTATTTAAAGTGACTCATGTCCCAGTTCCCAAAGCTGACTGGTCACTTTCAAGTCAGTTAATATAGAGTGTCAGAAAGAAAGTAACCGTAACAAGGCACGTCAGCTCGACAAGAGGGTTTTGACAGATGGTCTTCCCAAGGCGCTGCCCCAATGTAACACCTATTGCATCAAAGACAGCGAGCCACTCTCCCATTTATGAGGCATGTAGCCTTGATCCCTGGGGATCAAATTTCTTCTTTTCTCCACCTTGCTCTCTTCTCAAGGCCGATTCTTCCACTCCTCTTTTCTTATCTTATTCTTCTGACGTGTCAGACCTTTTCCATCTTGAGGTCTTTTGTAGCGTAGCGCAGGTAGTACCAGCCACCATAAATAGTAGTATATTGTTGAGTGTAAAATAAGTTAGGTTAGTTTTAGGTCAAAACTTGTGTATAAATAATAATTCTGACCTCATTCCAAGGGTCAAAATTGATGATTTTGTAGTCCATAGCTAATAGCATTTTGGTTTTCTTAGTTCTTAGTTGCAGAGCTCAATGTTCCCTAGTTTTTAATCTTTCAGTAGTTAAATGCTCCCCTGGAGCCACCATTGTTATATGCACCAGTGCTTGCTAGAAATGTGTTAATGAAGAAGGAAGGGTTCTATCAATGATGTTGTTAGCATTCTAATCTCTAGATTAATGGTATTTTGTGTTGTATGTTCTTTATGTCCCTTGCTCTGATATTTTAAGTAGATTAACGACCTTCTTTTCCTCCACTATTGATTGAATATGAAATGATGGTTCTGTATTTCTTTAGAGTTTAGTGTATCATGTTAGAGCTTGGTTGATGTTTCAAATTTTTGGCATGACTATAGGTAGATAAAATATTCCTAACTCTGTAATATCTTTTGAAGTTTATTTGGTAATGTTAATGAATGCTTGTAGGAAACCCCACTTACCTAAATCCCTAGAGAAGAAGAGCCAAGATAACCAGCTATCCCACTTTACAAAATAGTCACATTCCCAATTAAGCTCCTACACTGTCAGGACCTGACTCTCATGTGCTTGAAGGCCTAGGGAATCTCATTTCCCTAGACAACCTTTATAGGCAAAGTTGGTTAGTACACCGGTACGCAGTGACAACTTACATCTATTGCCAGACCCAGTCACAAAGTCCCGTCAATAGAAACTAGCACTAGAGGGAGGGCATGAGCTCGTCCCCTTCTGAAGATTTATATTTTACACCACCCAAGGGTTCCCCAAGCCATTATTTTAGGAGTCAAAACTTTAGTGGGATCGAATCATTTTCACTAGCAAGATTTGAAAGAGTCCTTAGATCAACTCCCAATCCTAGAAGGTTTTTCAAACTCGAGCCTCCCCCTCAAAAAAAATAGACCCTAAAAGCCAAGTCATCCACCCTTGTTTGTGAATCTAGAACATCCCAGAATACCCAAGTCCCCCAGATGGCCCCAGTAATTAATGATCAACCTAATCAAAATCCAACATCCCTAATGGTTGCCTATTTTGGAAATATTGGGTCCCTGATGGGAACTTTTTTGGGTGCAGCCAATGATCTGCCTTCACACCGAGAAAATATTTGTCACTGATATGAGAAATTAGGGTCATGAATTGTAGAAGAGAATCTACAGGCATACAAAGATGCCATGAACCGACATCAGATCGAACATCAAGATGTTGTGACTTGGATGTTCCCTCTGTCCCTGGGACAGAACAAACTGAACTGGTACCTAACCTTCCTGCCAACTCCATCAATAGTTGGTAGGATATGGAGGATGCTTTCCTGGCTGCCTTCCATGTACACATGGACCCAATGTGGTACCATAACCAATTCATTTCTATCAGGAAGGAATTGAATGATCCCCTCACAGCATTCAACCACCAGTTTCAATGCACCTTAAAGTGATGCATGGGCCCCTTTATCCCATCTATGGATGTAACTATTCAGACCTATCTTAATGCAATGGAACCCTTAATTTCCACTCTCCTCTAGAGAACTATCACCTCTAGTGACTGGGATACCTTGTTGAAGGTTTATAACCTGGCCTTGGAGTTATCCCGTGGTCTTAACAAATCTCTGGGTGGGATTGGGCAGAGCATGCTATTTAACATGATACCCGACAGAACTTCTTACGCCAGGGGATATAACCCCAATCAGGCAATGGGTGTTCCTGTGATGGCCATGAATCCCCCACCACCGTCGATAGACCAGCAGGCCCAATACGTGTATCCATCCCAAACCAAAACAACACTAGGTCTAGAATCCTTTCCCTGGAACCAGCCGTAGAAAATGCAACAACTATAGACACAACTTACCATAGTTCCTTTCTTTCAGTCATCCATGGCTGGAGGATTGCCACCCTCAACTCTGGTGAATGCTATCACCTTCCTAGGAAACCAACAACAACAACTGTCATATTGTGATGCGAATACCAAGCTAAACACCGAGGTTGAATCCCTTCGATGAATGTTGTCTACACTGACTGCGCACATGGTTCAGCTGAAGGCAGGGTGCTTTGCACCCCACAACACCAATTCCTAGAGAGGGAATACTTTCTCTAGCTAACAAAACAACAATGTCAGACGAAGAAATTTCAACAACAGGCTTCGACCCAACCAACAACAATGGAATAACAAAACTAGTATCGGAGGTCCTCCTCTGAACCAAAACACTAATCAAAGTGGCACTGGACCTTCCCACTTCAAGCCTATCGCAAAATTCCAACCCATGAATAACTAGAATAGATTACATGACACAGGCTCTCATAATGAGGTAAACTATGCTACACTGGAGAAAGTCATCATGATTTCCCAGCTTCCTATACAAGAGCCCACTCATGGTAGATTCACCTATGAGACCATCTTCTTTAGAACAGGTAGAGAAGATGAAGAGGAGCCCAAATTATAGGGGTTCTTTGATGAATCTATTCCATCCTTTGAGGTCAATGCCTTCACCAACCCACAGATTCCCTACAACACTTAGAGTTAGGCTGGTAAAGGACCAGTTTACATGCCCATGCCCTCCAAAGACACTCCTCCCCGGGACAACATGACTGATCGATTCATCCCTCTAAAAGGCCCTGGCTCTAACCAAGCTAAGGACTCGGCTGAGGGAAACCACCAATTCTTGAGAGGAAGGTTTTACATCATGAAGGCATTAGAACAAACCACCACCTCTATGACCTTGATGGAGGTTTTGCTGAACTGTCCTGAGTAGAAGAAGTCTCTTCTAAAGCTCTTGGGAAACCCAGAAACCGTTAGTTGCCCACCCAAGACTGTCTCTTTTGATGACACCAACACGGCTGTCTTCTAAGGAAATATTGAGGATCCTCCCTTTGTATTAGGTTTGAACATACAGGGGAAGAATGCACATAATTTCCTGGTAGATTCTAGGGCTTCGAGAAACATCATGCCTTTATCCATATGCCAGAAGCTCAAATTCCACCCCACCCCATCTAACGGTGTCATAATACAACTAGATAAAACTATTGTAAAAATGGTGGGTGAACTGAGGAATTTTCATATTCAACTCATCCAGGACCCTGGGATAGCTAGAATAATTGACATCCAAGTGGTGGACATCCCAGAGACCCATGAGATGTTACTAAGTTGCAATTGGTCCAAGTCCCTGAATGGATATTTCTCGACTGAATTTTCCCACTTGTGGCTCCCCTGGGAGGGAGAATCTAATCAGATCTAGATTGAAAGTGAGCCTCAGATGAAAAAGGTCCTCACCGAAGTTGGGAGGGTAAATGAAGTCCTCTTCTTTGAGACTTCCCCTAGGGTGTACCAATCCCTTGAGATCTTAACATTTGATTTCATCCCCGGGGAGGACCCTATAGTTTCACAGAGAACCCGGGACCTGGAAGAAAAATTAAGGGTTGAGGTTAACTCCCAGGGTACCACAATGACCCCTCTACACTCTTGTTAGGCACTTGGTGCCAGGTGCATTATCAAAAAAATTTAGAGATAGAGTTTGAGCCTTGCCTTATTGGTGCTACCTAACACATCAACGCCCTCCAGAAGGAAGAACATAGAGCTGATTCCCTGGGACCTAGTACTTCTGCTAGCAGCACCTCTCTAGCACCATTTGTATAGGGATCCCAACCAGAAATCTCTCTGGAGGCAAACCTCACCCGTGTACCATCAGCACCAGAGGAAAATCCTCCCAACCTTCCCAAAAAAAATCCAAAGACCACCTCATTTTCCCAGCCCCAGATGACAAGCTATGACTTGTGGACCCTTAAGTTTGATGGTCCCGATCCAAACAAGGTTGTTGGGCCAGAGTGGAATTGATCAACCCACGAGGGAAATCCTTCCTTGCATCCTATAGGCTGTAGTTCAACTATATGAATAACATAATAGAGTACGAGGATTTGGTCCTTGGACTATTATTTACACTAAGGAAAGGAGTTACTCGCCTTTGGGGCCTGGGTGATTCAGAGTTGATTGTTAAGTAGGTCCGGAGTCAATACACTTTCCATGATAAAAGGTTGGCCGCATACCACAATCGGGCATGGAGCCTTATTGAGGATTTTGATGCTTTTGGCATTGATCTTATCCCCTGGAGATAAAATTATGTCCCACATGCCCTTGCCATTTCCGCTAGCACGCTTGAGCCAATGGCTGGTTCCCAACTCGGAATATTTTCTGTTGACATGATCTTCACGCCTTCCATTCCAGATAATGTCGCCCATTTTTAGGATTTTGAGGATGATCAGCATATCTTGGCCTTCATGGCCAATGTTGGTGTCTTTGAAGACCAGATAGTGGAGGAGAGAGATCATGATGATACAAGACAGGGTGATGAAGATGATGGGATCATGGACCTACAAACCAACACCATCCCTAAGGGGATGGTTGCACTTGAATGAATCTTTGACTCAGACCCTCAGGTTTGAGAAGAGATATCATCCTCCCCTGAGGGAGGAAAATTTGAGAAAGTGAACATCGGCCAGCCTAGTGAAGAGAAAATGATACACATTGGCACCTCCAGCTCCCCTGAGGAAAAGGAGAATATTCTCGCAGTCCTCTAAGAATATATTGATGTAATCGCGTGGGGGTATGAGGACTTGAAAACCTATGATACATCCATTATGACTCATACTATCCCACTCAAACTTGATGCTAAGCCTTTTTGAAAAAAGCAATGACCGGTCAACCCACTGATTGAGCCTTTGATTTATCAGGAGATTCAAGAGCTACTATCAGCCTGGATAATCTTTCCAATCTAGCATACTACATGGGTTGCCAACTTTTTCCTTGTGCATAAGAAAAGTAGTGAGATCCACCTTTACGTGGATTTCCAAAATTTAAACAAAGCCTCCAAGAAAGATAATCACCCTCTCCCCTCATTGGATAAGGTATTGCAAATTGTGAATGGATCACAAATGATGTCTTTCTTGAATGGGTACTCTGGGTATAACCAAGTCATGGTTAAACATGAGGATAGAGACAAAATAGTGTTTACCACCAAGTGGGGAACATTTGCCTACCAGAGAATGCCTTTCGGCTTGATCAACACAGGGGCCACATTTCAAAAGGCTATGGACATTGCATTTAAGAGCCTTGTGAACCAGTGTATAATCACCTACATGGATGTTTTGACTGTCTTTTCCTGGGACAGGCATGATCATTCCACCCACCTCACCCAGATTTGCGAGAGATGCCGCTAGTATGGAATATCCCTCAACCTTAAGAAATGTATATTCGGGGTCACTGAAGGGAAATTTCTTGTGCATATTCTCTCTGAGAAGGGTATATCCATTGACCCTGAGAGAGTTGAAGTGCTACTAAACCTACAAATGCATGAAAGCAAGAAAGAAATGAGGTCTTTCTTTGGAAAGATCAATTTTGTATGGCGGTTCATCACAGGATTTACCGAGATCGTAAAACCACTCAATGAAATGATAAAGAAAGATACTAAAATTGAGTGGATCCCTGAAGCAAATCGGGCATTTTCTTAGATTAAAAAAATGACAACGGAGGCCCTAGTCATAGCTATTCTGGACTATTCCCTACCTTTTACATATATTCCTTTGCTTCACCGCATTCTGCCACAATAGTTTTGCACCAGAAGGTTGAAGGGGAAGAGCGACCTATTAGGTATTTTTCTTGTATGAACCACATCACTTGAAATGTCTATTTGAACACTATGCTTTCTAATACTGATTCAGGAACAAGAAAATCCTAATTGCTAAGGACTGGATAAGGTCCTTCTTCATTTTTGAGCTCCACATATACTCAGGCAGGTTTTACCTTTTATGATTGTTGTTTACACAGTATGTTATAGTGTGGAAACTAATTTGATATGTACCTTTGTTAAACCAACTTATAAATCATCTTGCAAATGACCAAGCATAACCAGATGCAAGATTTAGCCATACAAATTTATAGTCTTAAATATAGCAAAAATCAATGATATAAGGATTTTCATCCTTCTTCCTTTTGATGTAGGAGGGATAACCTAATTGATTCACTCTTCAAGGAATCACTAAAATGGACACTATCCTACTGACATAAGTCCTTAATGAGTTCAGCTTATTGTTCTAAAAACTAGATGAAATTGATTAATTTGTGTATGACTGAATGGAGGAAACACTTTCTCAGTAAACTCTAGATCAGTGCCTATTCCTTGGGCAAAGAGTCAATGAAAACATATGTCAACAATAATAAACTGATGAAATACTGAAGGATGCCTTACAAACATCATACAATCCAGATTGAATGCCTTACAAACAATCTTCTCAACTCAATACTTCTTCATCAGATCTTCACAACTATGTCCTGCTCTCTGAAATCATTTATAAAATTTAACTCTCTCCTTGAGAAAGACTCACAAATGATTAGACACACTACCTTGTAGTAGGTATATTCTAGATGCCTTACAAATGAACTATACTAGAGCATAAACCATAGTCAAAAGAGACAAGACAATAATGAATAGGTACTGCACTGTATTCTCATTAATCCAAGTTGTTTCTAGATATCCAGATAGTAAACTCAAGAAGTAAACATGGAAAAGAAGTAAGATTTACAAATAAAATCTCCAAATAGATGGTAACTTGTACTGAACCAGACAAATATAGGAACAAGAACAAGACCAGGAACCTCCACAGGAACTAGAAATAAGAACCCTTCTAACAGAAAAGAGAAAAGAATAAATAGAAGAGAAAAAACCCTAATCTCTTTGAGCAATTGACACCTGTCTCTCCTCTAATTTGATCCTTTACCCATTCCTTCTTTTTAAAATATCTGAACCTTCTGGGTGACTTCACAAATCTGATTTTACTTGTCTTTACAAGTCTTCAAAACATCTTATATATCTTTAAAAACTGAGTCCATGTGTCTGAGAAAATATCTGATTTTATCCCTTTGTAAATCTCCTTCATTCTCCCACTGCAAAGTCTCCAATCTAATTTCATTTGGAAAAATATCTTTGAAAATCTGATAAAATATCTACTTGCAAAAACCTCCTGGAAAGCTCTTTCAAATCTGACTTATGCAATAAAACATATAAGCATTTTGTCTTATTTTCCTTTGTGCAAATCTAATTTTGTTTACCCCTTAAAAATCTGATCTTTCCATGCCTGAGAAAATCTGATTTATCCCATATCTCTGAAAAATTTGATTACCCCATGTGTTTATAAAAATCCCCAGAAATGCATATTTCATAAAATTTGAAATAAAATACCCTTTTTGTGTATGCACTTTACCTTTTAAAAATTTGCACATCCTTTAAAACATTCTGAAATCTTTATTTCCTACCTATTTAGCCCAGAAGTCACCAAAAATTGAGATGTGGCACCCTCTTATTTGCTGTCACAAACTGGTCTTAACTCACCTTTGACCTCAGTTACATCTGGCGACCATACGACAACCTTAGTCTCTAAGTCGTGAGCCATTTTTACCTCATCTATCATCCCTCGGCGACCTCGTGACTGACATCCGGCGGCTAATTCTCATCCAGCGACCATGCAACCAGCAACTATCTCCTTGTCGCGATAATCATCTTCCTCTTTTGGCTACTTCACGACTAACCGCTAGCGGTTAGTCACCTAGTCTCGGTGGTCAACTTTGATATTTCACGACAGTGCGACTAACCGCTAGTGGTTAGTCGCCAAGTCTCTGAATGTTGGCAGTTATCTGCAGTTTCTCTCCTGACTGGGCAACTGGGTCCTTCTTGCAACTGGGCGACCAAGTGCTTCTTGTGACCATGCGACGAACAACAAGTGTCCATTTTCCTCAAAATTTGATTTCTTTCATTTTCAGGCATGAAAACTGAGGTGGTCGAATGACTGGGCGCACATGGATAGCCTCTTCTTCTTTCCTCAAATCACTATGTCTGGTCTCCATTACTTAGCACAAGCCGCTGGGAAATGTTATTGGCATTCAAATTTCAATCACGGATCAACCATCAAATGCTATACTTGATCAAACAAGTAGGCTTCCAGTCAATTCAAAAATTGCTACATATATTGACCATATCCCCTTTATTCATGCCATAAATGGATTCTTTTGTAATATGGTGTGATCATTCCAATTCAAGACATAAAAGATAATTAGGAAAATCATATGACATTTTAGTTGCAAACGATTCCGAATGAGAATGTAACTGGCATTAAGCTATAATTCAGACATATAGACCTTCTGATAGAATGCTGAATGTAAGAGATCCGGATGGATTAGACGGATTGTCATTTTGCATCACTTGAAAACACTCTTGTAGCTAATGCCTCTTATTCATCCTTTCATATTTTAAAATTTTACCATAAAGAACAAAATGGTGACCTTATAATCATTTTAACACTTTATGCAAATCCACCACAATTATGGCAACTGGCCTCCGGAACTGGCCTCAAAAATTCACTGAAAAAAGTAATCTGACTCTGGCATTCGGCAAAAAGATTCATTGATTACCATTAAAAATGCATGTAGAAGGACTTCACCAGATTCATCTTCAGGCACTAGATATTATAATGCAAACTTAGCCTTCCAGAAAACTACATAGGTACAAATGCAGAATCACCATAAATCCCCCTCTTAGATTAATCATTTAAAATGAGTAAATCAAATTCTGAAACTTTTCCATCAAGTTAGATAGTGCATTCATATGTAATGAAGATGGTCCCACAATCGGATCCTGAAAACATCCTTCAGACAGAAAGTTATCATTTCCTAAATATGACCATTTTGCAAACTTAAATCTTTTCCGCACTACAAACTGAACAAACTGCCTTTCAAACTGCATTCATAGGGTCATCAAAAAGATCTTTCAGAAACTCAACCTTTGGACCCTGATTGCATGCCACATGTGGAACATGAATCCTTATTTTTCTTCTTCTGAAAAGAAACCATTCAATTGATACCAATCTGCAAATGTTAACATCATAACACTTTCTGAACCAAAGCACAATAGATATGCAGAAATTGGGCTTGGAATCGGCAAAGAAAAGTGATCTCTCAGATTGGTCAAAGTTTGGGAATCTTCAAAGAAGTTCATTCCTAGGCCTATAATGCAATTCCATATTCAATTATGTCTGACTTCAAACTGGGTGCAAATAGGGAAACCACAAAGTATGTCATTTAATTCTGGATTCAGCATTTTTAGTGAAACTTTAATAAATTGGAAACGGAAAGGCTCTGGCAAAGTGAACAAATGGATTGGTAGGAGTCTGTAAGTCTTCAATTAGGTGAACTCCTATGTTTTCAATGTGAGGGAAAACTCAATTATCCAAAATTTTCACCCGGGTATAGATTTTCAAAAGCTCAAAGTGGACAACTTACCAATTCTGCACTTGAATACACAGGAAATCAGAATTAATCACTATCAGAATGGTTCTTAAAAAAATTGTCATCTGATTTCATAAAGATCTGCAGACTAGAAAATATGGAGTGTGTGAGCACTGGAACATAGTACAAAAGGAATTTTATCAATTGGATGAATTGGTCAAAATTTGTAACATGTCAAAATGGGCTATTTAGATTTCTAGGCAGAACAAAAATGCAAATAGTTCTAAGCAACCAACTTTGGGAAGTATGAAAACTTATCAAGTGGATTTAGAATGACCTGAGATCTGAAACATAGGCTCTCTGATATGCATGCTAAACATTCCCAATCCGATGGCTTATGAAACTCAATAGGTTGCAAGATATTCAGACACAAAGTAGGCCCCAAACATCAAAATGACACTTTAGCAACATGCAGATTTAGGTGACCCCCTCAAAATGACTACTCCCTAATCATGTCAGAATTGGAATTCAGGAGATGGGACCCACTGCATATGTCAAATGAAAGGCATTAAAGCCTCTTCCCAATTTGTACCTCATGAAAATCATCCAGACACCTTTTACAAGCATTCTAACTGAGCCTTCTGACACAGTTTTTAAAGGTATTCACTTTGCTTATCTAGAAAATTAAACTTGGTCACTCCAAATTTGTTCCAAATTTAGGAGTACCAACAGTGGATCTGACTGAGGATGGTTAAATTCAAGTTTATACCGATAACCACAGATCTCTAGAATAGCAGACCACCCCAAAAAACTTCAAAATCAGAATTTATCTTTTCTCTTTCTCCTCTTCTCAACTTTCACCTCTCAAAACTTTCAAAAAATGGGGAAACCTCTAACTGAAAGCAAACACACAACTGAAAGGGAAAGCAACTGTACAATATGTATATTATCTACAAGAGGCCCAAAGCCCCATAAACTAAGATCAACTCTTACCTCTGTCATACATCTGATTTTCATCTCCATATATCAGAGGTGAACTGAAACTCTTTCTGTCATGTGTCTGATCAAAAATATTGCCACTCTGTATTAGCTCATCATATGACATAAAATTTTCATATTCTTCATATGAGCTTCCATAAACATTAGGAAAATTGTCATCATGAAAAATTTGTGGCATATATGTGTCACACTCGTTAGATAAGAATACACTTTGATATCTGTGACATTTATCCTCTTTCAGCTGTAAACCACAACATAAAAACTCACCATCCAACTAAAAGGGGGGATACTCAATCTCTGCCAGACTTCTTGGGAAAGCATCATTAGGTCCATTCACATCAAACACTTGTAGATTAAAGAAGAAAGCAGACTGAACCTTACAACATTCACCATTTAAAAAATGATTCAGCCTTTTCTGTAATGGATTTTGAACAACAATCAGAGAAGCACCGAAATCTAGATCATTATGGACAACAGGGATCTGATGCATGTTATCTTGATCCATTGTGAGAGAAAAAAAACAAGCTTTAGCTTTGTCCTTATCATAACATGACAACTTTATGTCACAATCCATATTCTTCTCTTCAAAAGAAAAGTGATCATGCAACTTGTTAGGGGTTTGCATATCTAAACCAGAAATCCCTAAAGAGTTCGCATGTGAATTACTATCTTCACATGACCAGCTAACTTTCTGGTGGGTGGGAGGGAGAATATTAAGAAACACATTTGGCAATTTCATATGTTGAGTGACTAAAAGTTCATCATAAAATGCTTTTATGGAAGATTTAGAATCAGATAAAGATTCATAATCAACATCACTATCCCATTTAGTACTCAATATCATATCTGAAAACTCCTCAACTTTTGAATCTGAATACACACTGATGCCCTCATTATCTGAAGAATCAAATTGAATCCCTTTATGACCTTGTGAAAAAGAAGTGCAAGGAAAATCAGAAATATTAATGTCACAGCTATGAGCGTCTGATATATATTCCTTGTCAAAATCAATGTACCTAGGGTGTAAGAATTCAAAACTATGCTGCCCTAAATATCTGAGATAATCAGAAGACAATAAGTCTATAATTTCTTCACTATGAAGTGAATCAATGTCATCTTTTACAGCCTCCTCTGGTACACATTCATAATCAGCAACTTCATTTATCAAATTTGTACCATTTTGCTGATTATACACATCTCCTATTTCACATTGAGAATGATTACTACTTTCATGATCATAAATTATAACATCAATTTTAGACATAGGTATAATAATTGTCTGTTCATCAGTCTCAATATGAGGACCACTAGATGCAACCTCATGTGAAATCATAAAAATAGGATTTTCAGTATAAGAGGCTTGGTTTGAAATATCAGGATTTATGTCACTATCATCAAAAGAGTTATCACAACAACTTACCTCTTCATCATCTTGCTGCTCATAAAGTTCATTATCAGCATCATAATCATTATTTTTAGCCGAAGTAAACCCAGCATCACCTTCATAATAGTTGGATTCAAGATCACCAAAATCAGTCTCATCAGTATGACTAGATTCATATCCAGCATCTTCAACAGTTTCAGATTCAAAATCAGTAGATTCATCATCACTTATTGCTATTTGGTTCAGCAACTCCAATTTTAATTGGTCAATTCTGATTTGAGCTTGTCTATTGGCCTCTTCTCTTTTCATTTGCTTTCAGATGGCCGATAGTTTCTTGATAATTTCCTCCTCAAGATCCTCTTTATCATGATCTGAGTGTGACATAGATTCTTCAACATAGGATATAGCATGAGAAACACTATTTTCCTCTGTGTTACCATATTGTTCAATAAAACATTCTTTCATTGCAGCCATAGACCCTATTAAATCATGAGGTAAATACTTAAACCACTCCCTAGAATTATCGACTAGAGATATTGCAAATAAATTCATTAGTACATCCTCATGTGTTATGTCATGATCATCAATCAAATCAGCAAACTTTTCTAAATGATCCTCAGCTGATTGTTCTCCATAACCAGTAAACCTTGGCAAATACTCCTTAACCTTTGATGGGATATGATTCAGATATCTAGGGATACCCTGAAAAATAATTCCCCCATACAAATTACCACCACTACAATTAAAAGATTGTGACATCTCAGCAGTTAAAAATATTACAAACTGCCACCCTTACATATTTCCTTCAAATTTTGCAAAAATGCAAGTAAAACTTGAAACATGTAAACCTCCCCTTTTTAACTAATTCCTTTTTGCTTTAGTGTTGTAATCACTTGATAAGGAAAACTATTAAAACTTTTGAAAATACTTGGATATATTTGAGCTGTTGCAAAATATGTGTGCTTTGAAGACACCTTTAAATCAGCCTCAAAATATGTAAAACATCCTCTATCACTATCACTGCATGCTCACCTTCTTTGTAATCTTTCTTTCACATGCACACTGGCGCAAATTAGAGCTCAGAGTCGCCACTCACTATTAGTGAGATCAGGTGGAAACTTTTAAACATTTTTGCAGCAAACAACACACAGACTTGAGTCTTTTTATAAAGCATGGGGAATATATCCTTTCCTTTTTGTAATCCAGACTCTATAACTAGACTCAACTACAACTAGTTTGATAAATTAAAAAGATACTACACCAGAGAATCCAGGAAATAAACTTTTTTACCTCCCCAGTAGAGTTGCCAATTTGTTAGGGATTTTTCTTGTATGAACCACAGTGCTTGAAATGTCTATTTAAACACTATGCTTTCTAATACTGATTTAGGAACAAGAAAAGCCTAATTGCTAAGGACTGGATAAGGTCCTTCTTCATTTTTGAGCTCCACATATACTCAGGCAGGTTTTACCTTTTATGATTGCTGTTTACACAGTATGTTATAGTGTGGACACTAATTTTCTATGTACCTTTGTTAAACCAACTTATAAATCATCTTGCAAATGACCAAGCATAACCAGATGCAAGATTTATCCATACAAACTTATAGTCTTAAATATAGCAAAAATCAGTGATATAAGGACTTTCACCCTTCTTCCTTTTGATGTAGGAGGGATAACCTAATTGATTCACTCTTCAAGGAATCACTAAAATGGACACTGTCCTGCTGACATAAGTCCTTAATGAGTTCAGCTCATTATTCTAAAAAATAGATGAAATTGATTTATTTGTGTATGAATGAATGGAGGAAACACTTGCTCAGTAAACTCTAGATCAGTGCCTATTCCTTGGGAAAAGAGTCAATGAAAACATATGTCAACAATAAGAAACTGATGAAATACTAAAGGATGCCTTACAAACTTCATACAATCAAGATTGAATGCCTTACAAACAATCTTCTCAACTCAATACTTCTTTATCAGATCTTCACAACTATGTCGTGATCTCTAAAATCATTTATAAAATTTAACTCTCTCCTTGAGAAAGACTCACAAATGATTAGAAACACTACCTTGTAGTAGGTATATTCTAGATGCCTTACAAATGAACTATACTAGAGCATAAACTACAGTCAAAAGAGACAAGACAATAATGAATAGGAACTGCACTGTATTCTCATTAATCCTAGTTGTTTCCAGATATCCAGATAGTAAACTCAAGAAGTAAACATGGAAAAGAAGTAAGCTTTACAAATAAAATCTCCAAACCGATGGTAACTTGTACTGAACTAGACAAATACAGGAACAAGAACAAGACTAGGAACCTCCACAGGAACCAGAAATAGGAACCTGAAATCATAACCCTTCTAACAGAAAAGAGAAGAGAATAAATAGAAGAGAAAAAACCCTAATCTCTCTAAGAAATTGACACCTGTCTCTCCTCCAATCTGATCCTTTACGCATTCCTTCTTTTTAAAATACCTAAACCTTCTGGGTGACTTCACAAATCTAATTTTACTTGTCTTTACAAGTCTTCAAAATATCTGATATATCTTTAAAAACTGAGTCCATCTGTCTGAGAAAATATTTGATTTTATCCCTTTGTAAATCTCCTTCATTCTCCCACTAAAAAGTCTCCAATCTGATTTTATTTGGAAAAATATCTTTGAAAATCTGATACAATATCTGCTTGCAAAAACCTCCCAGAAAGCTCTTTCAAATCTGACTTATGCAATAAAACATATAAGCATTTTGTCTTATTTTCCTTTGTGCAAATCTAATTGTGTTTACCCCTTAAAAATTTGATCTTTCCATGCCTACGAAAATCTGATTTATACCCAATCTCTAAAAAATCTGATTACCCCATGTGTTTATAAAAATGCCCAGGAATGCATATTTCATAAAATTTGAAATAAAATACCCATTTTGTGTATGCACTTTACCTTTTAAAAATCTGCACATCCTTTAAGACATTCAAAAATCTTTATTTCCTGCCTATTTAGCCCAGAAGTCACCAGAAATTGACATGTGGCACCCTCTTATTCACTGTCACAAACTGCTCTTAACTCACCTTTGACCTCAGTTACATCTGGCGACCATGCAACAACCTTAGTCTCTAAATCGTGAGCCATTTTTACCTCATCTGTCATCCCTGGGTGACCTCGCGACTAACATCCGGTGGCTAATTCTCATCTGGCGACCACACGACCAGCAACTATCTCGTTGTCGCGATAATCATCTTCCTCTTCTGGCTACTTCACGACTAACCGCTAGCGGTTAGTCGCCAAGTCTTGGTGGTCAACTCTGATATTTCACGACTGCACGACTAACCGCTAGTGGTTAGTCGCCAAGTCTCTGAATGTTGGCAGTTATCTGCAGTTTCTCTCCCGACTGGGCGATTGGGTCCTTCTTGCGATTGGGCGACCAAGTGCTTCTCGCGACCATGCGACCAACAGCAAGTGTCCATTTTCATCAAAATTTGATTTCTTCCATTTTTGGGCATGAAAACTGAGGTGGTTAGATGATTGAGCGCTCATGGATAGCCTCTTCTTCTTTCTTTAAATCACTATGTTTTCATTTTTGCATATAAAGATCTCAAAATTCACCTGTGGGAACAATGTGGGATATTTCATTTCCATAGTTCAAAGTCATTTTCGAATTTTTGGCTAAAACACTGTGTATAGCATATGAAAGTCAACCTCCAGCCTTCAAAGATCTGCCAAGAGCCTCTAGGCTCTCATACTTATATTTAAAGTATGCGTTTTGGTATATAAATACTAAAAACGCCCACCATAGAGACAATGTGGGATATTGGAAATGCACTATCTTTCAAATTTGCTGGGGGTATGAAGAGAACTTCTCATTAATGGGGTTGAGTCTCTGCTAATGAAGACCATGATTGTCTTCCAGAGGAGTGGGTGCCACTTCCCATGGAGCTACTTCTGCAATTTTCACATTAAAACTTTAAAGAGAATCCTTCCCCATCATGGCCTTGGCGTGGTTTACTCTGTATTTCAATATCTAATATGAAATGCTTCATTTAAAGGAAAAACAAAACCACCAATGGTCAGCACTAGCTTTCAAGATATTTGTCTCTTGTATTAAGATGCCTTCATTCCCCTCTAAAAATGATGCGCAAGCTGCTGGAAATGCAAATTTTAAAATGTTTGGAGATGTCTGCACAAGCTGCTTGGAAGCTACCCTCTTCCAGTGTGACAGCTCAATAACAGCTCCTCTATGGTTTCATATTTTCCAGTACATTCTAAAGAATATTTCCATGTCATTGTTTTGCTATTCAAAACCTTTCAAATTCCCTCCTATATCCTCTCCTGGCATGCTGCGCAGCTTTCCTTAAACTGTGGTTTCAGACTTGAGAAATGGCACTGGTAAAGGTTGTGGAATTAGGCTCTACACCTGCTGCTTTGGATTCATCTATAATAATGTTTGCAGTTTATTTAATGTTTAAAATGCCCTCCAAAAATAGCGCGTGCCCTACTCCTTTCATGGCGTGAGCATTACTTCCAAATGCATTTAACAGTGTTGGTTTCCCATGAAAGTCGACCTCCTTTACTAGCATAGGAACATGCTATGAAAGTTTTAAAATTGCAATGTGATAAACACTTAATACTTACCTGCGCAGCACATTATGGAATGAAGTCTTTATCTTTTTTCCTTTTAAAACTTTCAAAACATAACATAACACTCCTTCACTGTTTGCGCTAATTACTCCATATTTGATGTGTTTGCAGATTCCATTCCACTATGTCTAGTCTCCATTACTTAGCACAAGCCGCTGGGAAATGTTATTGGCATTCAAAATTTCAATCACGGATCAACCATCAAATGCTATACTTGATCAAACAAGCAGGCTTCCGGTCAATTCAAAAATTGCTACATATATTGACCATATCCCCTTTATTCATGCCATAAATGGATTCTTTTGTAATATGGTGTGATCATTCCAATTCAAGACAAAAGATAATTAGGAAAATCATATGACATTGTAGTTGCAAACGATTCTGAATGAGAATGCAACTAGCATTAAGCTATAATTCAGACATATAGACCTTCTGACAGAATGCTGAATGGAAGAGATCCGGATGGATTAGATGGATTGTCATTTTGCATCACTTGAAAACACTCTTGTAGCTAATGCCTCTTATTCATCCTTTTGTATTTTAAAATTTTACCATAAAGAACAAAATGGTGACCTTATAATCATTTTAACACTTTATGCAAATCCACCACAATTATGGCAACTGGCCTCCGGAACTGGCCTCAAAAATTCACTGAAACAAGTAATCTGACTTTGGCATTTGACAAAAAGATTCATTGATTACCATTGAAAATGCATGCAAAAGGACTTCACTAGATTTGTCTTTAGGCACTAGATATTATAGTGCAAACTTAGCCTTCCAGAAAACTACATAGGTACAAATGCGGAATCACCATAAATCCCCCTCTTAGATTAATCATTTAAAATGAGTAAATCAAATTCTGAAACTTTGCCATCAAGTTAGATAGTGCATTCATATGTAATGAAGATGGTACCACAATCGGATCCTAAAAACATCCTTCAGACAGAAATTTATCATTTCCTAAAAATGACCATTTTGCAAACTTAAATCTTTTCCGCACTACAAATTGAACAAACTGCCTCTGAAACTGCATTCATAGGGTCATCAAAAAGATCTTTCAGAAACTCAACCTCTGGAGCCTGATTGCATGCCACATGTGAAAAATGAATCCTCAATTGCCTTCTTCTGAAAAGAAACCATTCAACTAATACCAATCTGCAAATGTTAACATCTTAACACTTTTTGAACCAAACCACAATAGATATGCAGAAATTGGGTTTGGAATCGGCAAAGAAAAGTGATCTACCAGATTGGTCAAAGTTTGGGAATCTTCAAAGGAGTTCATTCCTAGGCCTATAATGCAATTCCATATTCAATTATGTCTGACCTCGAACCGGGTGCAAATAGGGAAACCACAAAGTATGTCATTTAATTTTGGATTCAACATTTTTAGTGAAACTTTAATAAATTGGAAACGGAAAGGCTCTGGAAAAGTGAAGAAATGGATTGGTAGGAGTCTGTAAGTCTTCAAATAGGTGCACTCGTATGTTTTCAATATGAGGGACAACTGAATTATCCAAAATTTTCACTCGGGTATAGATTTTCAAAAGCTCAAAGTGGACAACTTACCAATTCTGCACTTGAATACACAAGAAATCATAATTAATCACTATCAGAATGGTTCTTAAAAAACTTGTCATCTGATTTCATAAAGATCTGCAGACTGGAAAATATGGACTGTGTGACCACTGGAACATAGTACAAAAGGAATTTTCTCAATTGGGTGAATTGGTCAAAAGTTGTAACATGTCAAAATGGGCTATTCAGATTTCTAGGCAGAACAAAAATGCAAACAGTTCTGAGCAACCAACTTTGGGAAGTATGAAAACTTATCAAACGGATTTGGAATGACCTAAGATCTAAAACATAGGCTCTCTAATAGGCATGCTAAACATTCCCAATCTGATGGCTTATGAAACTCAACAGGGTGCAAGATATTCAGACACAAAGTAGGCCCCGGACATCAAAATGACACTTTAGCAACATGCAGATTTAGGTGACCCCCTCAAAATGACTACTCCCTAATCATGTCAGAATTGGAATTCAGGAGATGGGACCCACTGCATATGTCAAATGAAAGGCATTAAAGCCTCTTCCCAATTTTTACCTCATGAAAATCATCCAGGCACCTTTTACAAGCATTCTAACTGAGCCTTCTCACACAGTTTTTAAAGGTGTTCACTTTACTTATCTGAAAAATTAAACTTGGTCACTCCAAATTTGTTCCAAATTTAGGAGTACCAACAGGACCAATATCTTTCATGAGCTTCACCTTTAATAATTTTGAAGTCTGGTATTTTCCTTTGGAAAAATAGGCCTTTGCTCTCTTTCGCGCCGTGAATAAATTTTGGCATTATATTCTTCGAAGCAAAGTGCATGCTAACATCCCGGACCAGGTAGTAAAATCTTTGTTGATGTAGAGTGAGTTGGGTGAAAGATGGGAAAAATGGATGGCCATACTCTAGGAATATGATTTAGAAATGCAACCCATGAAGATAGTCCAAGGCTAGGGACTATGTAGAGTGATGGCAGAAGAGACTCCACACATCAAATATCAAACATATACAGTGGAGTCCATCACTTAGGATCCATGGTACATAGACCTAGTGTACTTGTTGTTGAATAATAGATTCCCAAAGGTATTGCCTCCAAATAAACATTGTGCCCTGTGATTGAAAAGCACACACTTCATGATAAAAAAATGCCATGCTCTTTCGCAGGAACTATGAGGGAGTGTATCTCTAGTGCATTGATAGGATTCAAGCTACAAGGATAATCGAAGAATTCCATGGGTATTTTGGAACTAGGCATGGTTTAGTTAATTCCAATTCCTATCAAATCCTCTGGACTGGATACTATTGGCCCTGTATCTTTAAAGATCTCTACACTCACGTAAGGAAATGCCATACTTGCCAAACCGTGACACATCATGAGCAGAACCCGGCTATGCCTTTGTATCCGGTCTTTGAAGCTAGACCTTTTGCCCAATGGGCATTTGAATTTATTAGGGAAATCAACCTCAACTTGTTTTCCAACCATCGGTACATTCTAACTCCTATTGATTACTGCACCTGATGGTCTGAAGCAATACCATGTAAAAACAACACGACATATGTGGTCATAAAATTTTTGGAAGAAAACATCGTCACAAGATTCAGAATTCCCTTTGCTATAGTATGTGACAATGGCCTGGTATTTTCTTCAGAAAAATTACTTGAATGGATCTATGATGGGAAGATCACTCTAAAGTTCTGCAGCAACTATTACCCCAAGGGTAACAGTATTGCTGAATCAACCAACAAAAAATTGCTTGAAGTGATCAAACATTAGTTAGAATAGAATCCCTGGGACTGGCACCAAAAGCTGATATTCCCCCTCTGGATGGATTGTATTTGAATTAAGGAAGCCCTGGGGACATCCCCATTCCATCTAGTTTACAGCCAGAACCCAGTCTTCCCCATTAATTTACAGATCCCAGTTTTACAATTTATGGAGGATTCAGCAATCGGGACAATATTGTGGAGGTTCGGCTCCTAAATCTGGTGTGAATGGAAGAAAAAAGAGGCACAACCCTTAAAAATTTTGCACATCACCAAGCAGTTGTGAAATGATGGTTTGACCAAAGAGCCCAGTATAAGGCCTTTCAAATCTCAGACTTAGTCCTTTTGTGGGACAAGGCCTGGGAAAAGAAAGGAAAGCACACCAAATTCCAACGGCTTTGGCTTGGACCATACTTGATATCAAAGATCTGTGGGGCAAATACTTATTGCCTCAGCACCATGACCAGAGAAGCCATTCTATTTCCCGTCAATGGATAGTTTCTCAAGCACTATTTTGAACGAGGTAAGTTTGCCTAGAATTGTACTATATGTAAACTTCTCGCTTGTAAATATTCCTTCCCAGTGCTCTGCTTGGGGTGCCTTGTCTTGTAAATAGTTTTCTTAGTTTTCCTATAGGACTCCCCCCCCCCCCGTTTTTTNTTTTCCTATAGGCCCCCCCCCCCCCCCGTTTTTTTTTTTTTGACTTCGTTCTTTCTTTTCTGGGTTCCCAGTGTTTTTCTCCCCTTTTTTTGTAGACCGGTATGCTTCGCATAACATCTAGTCTCTGGAATGGTACCTTTTGCATTTTTGGGGAACTTAGAATCTATTGTTAGCATGGTGGAATTGATCTTCACTCTAGATTTATTTTGTGAGTTTGGTAACGGGATATGAGTAATCTTCATTGGATTCATCCCCTAAAGTCCAGAAATAAGTTAAATCAAAACTAAAGGAACAAGTAATCAAACACTTTGAGGGTAGATCGGTCGTACTAGTTTCTTGGCCCAAGTATGAAAACATTTAAATTATTTTTGGGTCTAGAGTTCTTCTTCCCTATCTATCAATTGGAAGTGGGTAGAAAGGTGAAAGAAGTACCACCATTAAAATTAGCTAAGCTTAAGGTTAATGGTGAAAGGAGTACCGCCTTCCCACCTAAGAAAAGAAAGAAATAAAAGATAAGAAAAAAATGGAGAAATTTTGGTATCCAAGGGAAACAAGTAGATCGGATGACTTTGGTCTGATGTATTTATTGCCTCTTCTCTACTTCTCCCAGAGGTCATCGGCTTGATTTTATTTCAAAACACACACTTCACAACTGACGAAAGACCAAGGATTGAATCATGTATGGGCCAGATTTTCTCAAGCACTTCGCACCTTGCAAGTAGGATGCTCCAAGTAACGATTACTTCTAGTTTTGCTAACCAGAGATTTTGCAGTTCTCAAATGAGCTAAGGCATTTGTCCCAGATAGTCACCATTTGTTATGCCATGCATACCAGTCCCTACATTTTGTGTGCAAAATGTTGGGTCCCCTCTTTTTGCTTTTGATTTTGCCTTGTTTCTTTCCTTTGTCTTTATTTTCCCTCTGGGATTTTTCTTTTGTGAGGTTTGTTTTTTGTTCTATTTTTGTCTCTTGTTTCTCCAGGACTCGGTCCCAGAGTTTGTTCTCTCTAGAGCCAGATTTTGACTTCGGGATTCTTTTCAACTATCTCCTTTTGCAAGAAGGCATAGTTGTGTGGAATCCTCAAGCCCGGAGTTCGGAGGTCTGCCTAATCCAGAGTTTATGGAGAGGAGTGTAACTTGTTTTACCCTAAAATTATAAATGGAGATTACGTGTCACTTTCACAGTTACCGCGATTAAAAACATTTAGTGCATTCAGAGCGATTCTTAGGCGATTAAACTATGATTTAGCTATGAGTTTTTCTGTGCTTAGTGGTCAATTAGGAGTTGATTTGTGGTGTCTTTTCATGGTCATTCGAGGGTAGAATGGTTGTAGAGCATTCCTTATTTTCTTCTCTCCTACTATTCTTCAGATTTTCAGGTAGGTTCTCAGCTTGTTCTCTGGTTTCCTATTGTCTTTTCTTCTTGTTGTTTCTTGTGTTTTTGGTTTCGCTTCGCTCAGTTTTGTTGGTTCACCTGTTGTGTCTTTCTTTTACTCTGCCTCCCATTGGTGGGTTGGCTCTACCAGAGGGTTGTCCGCCCTCTATGTAGTTGTAAACTAATGTATGCAATGTATATTTTCTTAAGGCAATTCATGTATAGATGTAAATATTGTATAAATCTATAAAAATCTTGTAAATGCAGTGTATTTTAATGTATATATGTTTCATCCTTCAGCCCTTTATAAATTGATGTATATATCTTGTGTGTATCCCTCTAAATTGACGATTTCATCATGATCTATCATATTTTCACTCACCATACCGAGCTCGTCAAGACGGAGTCACCACAGTTCAAACTTGACATCTTGCTGGTTTGAGTCATGGCATATTTATCTCTCCTCTGTCTCATCACCTTAATGGCGGGATTAATTTTTGACGAGTGGGCATTCAAACCATGTCCCATCTGGCATTTAATTTACCCCGTGTTAGCCCACTTGTCACCATTAATCCCTTTATTTTGCCTATCATGTGACCATGTGCCAACCCATGTTAGCCAAGTGCAATTTCCTACTGGTCACATCAACAAGCCAACGGCTAGCTTACCCGGACTCTAGGACTCGAGCAATCCCTTGTCTTTCATTTCCTCTTGTCACTTGGTTCAACACCCTGGAGTCCTACTCACATCTATTTCAAGTATTTTAGGATTTTGGTATATACTAACACTTGTTGGATAGGTGTAGGTTGGTGATGAATTCCCAGAGTTCCTAAAATTGTTTTATATATACCATGTTCTAATGGTTCTCCATTCTTGTAGGTTGCAGATAAGTTGATCAAGATGTCTGAAGTAATCACCCCTCCTGATAGCCCAGAGCTACCTACCACCTCCACCTAGGCGACCACAAAAACCATGGTCAAAAAGATGTTGGAAAAGCTTTCCTTAACTACCAAATACTCGAAGGAGGGTGTTGTATAGGTTGAAGGCCACCAAAGACAATTTGGCCACTCAGCTAGCCACCTCCGACATCATTAATGTGGCCAAATTTCTTTGTTTGGTGTAATCACCAGAGTTAATAATCGAACGAGCAACTTTGTACAATGCACCAACTCAGACCATTCTACTTCTGGATCCTCGACCCTTATAGTCCCCAACAACAATTGTCACCGTGGACACAACAAATTTTTCCTTAGGGGTGGGGAACCTACGGTTTAATGGGTCCATTATCCAGAATCGGGTCCTGATGTTGCGGGAGTTCAAGGACGCTGCCCTTATCTCCTGGCAATATCTCAATAGCCACTGGCTAAAGTCCCCAAAGAGGGATTATAGGAGGATGAAGTTGAAAATTCCTCATGGGGAGTTCAAAGAGCCCATTTAGGCGGGCATTTTATTCTTGTGTAGGATCTTCAGATTGCCCCATGCCTGGGAATTCTTGGCATAGATGTACTACTTTCTTTACTACATCACCACTCACAGTCAGACCTTCAACTAGGCGGCCATCATATCTAATCACGTGGACATGTAGCTAAAGGGTATCATATAGAGTTCCAATTTTTACATGACATCATACATGTTATAGGCATTAGCCCAACAAAGACCATCTTTTCCAGGTTTGGGAATAGTTGGAGAACTTGGAAATAGGCCAGACCAAGTAACACCATGGGATCATTATCCCCAAATACAATGGGAACTCAGTTACCTAAATTTCTGCCAAGTAAATGATGCTTTCATTTACCATAATATCCTAAAACTTACCTGAGACTTTGGGTATCGATTATCATAGGAGGCGATGAATTTGGTCAGCACCTATGGTCGCTACTTTATCCTGTTTCAGCACCACACCTACATTCGAGTGACTGGCTTCTCTGGGAAGACCCATTTTCTTCCCCAGTATTGCAAGGATAGAATTATTCTTTTAGAGTTCTGCCAGTAGATGATGGATCTACACACCTTCTTTATATTGAAGAAGGTCATCAATGTCCCATTCCCATTTTCATGCAGGAATTATACATGCAGCCTCACCGCAGCAAGGGAGGTAGACAATGAATTTAAAAACCTAGAGCTGGTGGAATTCCACCATGCCTGAAAGAACTATGATCCTCTAGGAAATATTTCCACATCACTTCCCCAGGCATCCTCGCCACACAAAGTAGATATTGAAGATTTTTGGGCAAACTGCCAAGATAGTTTTGATCTTTGGGCCCAACAACATTTGCACATGTCCAAAGGACTCATGAAGGCGCTCGACCTTCAGACTTTTCTGAAGGGATTTTTAGATGACGGGTTGATGGAGGATCCAACGTACAAAGGGTAGGGATCTCCCTCTGGTGGACTGGACCATCCCTAAAGACTAAACAATTGAAGGGGAATGTCACCCTATTTTGGAAGCAAGTCACCAATATTTTGACGGGGCCTATCCCAAGAGCACCTAGAAGAAACCAATGGTTTCTAAGGCCACTCCCTCTTCCATTGGCATCATACCTTCTCCATCTTCCATCGCCACTGAACCTAGAATGAGAAAAGGGAAAAAAAAAGGAGGGCGCCCCAGCCAAGGTGCCTCCCCAAGTTCCCACCCCTTTGATGGTACAACTACAACAAGAAATGGAGTCGACAAGGTTGGCCAGCCAAAAGATAAGTACACAAATATCCTCTAGCCTCCTTGTAACTCTAATGGCGTCTACCCACCCAGTAGGATCCCTATCATTGGCCATGATGATGAGCAGATAGACTTTTTCCAAGGTGAAGTCTACCAATATTCTGGAGACCAGGGTCCCACTAACAATAAAGAAGAAGAAGAAAAGGGTAACCCCTACCCCAAGTGTGGCCACTAGTCCTGGTATGCCGGATGTGCCCCCAGTTGATGTTAGTTTGGATTCCCTTGAACTTGAAGAAATCCCTGACAGCCCTCCCCCACATGATGATTTTGATGACATGTTCGGGGAAGACAAAATCATGAACCTCCAGGGGAATACAGGTCACCATGTAGTGGAGGAAATTGTAACTCAAGATAAGGAGGAGACCCTTGTAGAAAAGGAGATCTTGAAAGAAGAGGATGCATCAGAAGAAGAAGCCCAAGAGGAAGCACAAAAGGGGTCCGAGGAGGAGAAGACACCGGTCCAAGAGATTGAAGATACACTAAGGCAGACCATAGATGAGTAGCTGATGGTTGGGGAACCTTGACCTTCAGGATCAATCGTACCCCCATTCATCATGCTCCAGACGCCTTTGGTTACTTTGGGTGATCAAGTGCCCCAGAGTATGCTTGGTGAGGTCGTAATGGTGGCTGCATTGTTAAAATTTGGCCAGCGACCTCACCCACCCTAGAGGATATTCCGACAGAGGAAAATGTTCCAGTAGAGGAGGCTAATGAAGCCTAAGAATAGCAGCAACAGATTGACTAGGATGTCCCAGATAATGTAAATGTAGGATCAGCTAACAACAGGAGGGATGAGGGAGTTCCTAAATATATAAGCAATGTTGAGACCAGATAAAAAGTTTTGGACATCACCATAGAAGGCGCCAGTATGGCGAAAAATATTGAAGGTTCTAGAGAATAGGAAAAGGAACAAGAGAAAGAGAAGGAGAAAGAGCCCAAAGATAATCTACATTCTGGGAATGCACCACTAGATTCCAAAGGGAATCTTGATGCACATGACTTAACAACAAGGTCATCCCAGCCACCCCAATGGTTGGTTGAATCAAAGAAAAGAAAATCCCCAACGGTCGCATCAGGCACTCCACTCTCTTTGGCTGAAATGATGGCCAGAAATGTAGAGGCTCATAAGCCCAAGAAAGCATGGACAACCCATACTCTCAGGACTAGGCCGGTGGGAAACATAGTTGTGACTATTGCAACACCCCCTCCAGGTGCAGATGCAGTGTTTGTAAGGCCCAAAGACTATAACATCACAGAAATGACACTGGGGAAAAGAGACAAGCAAGGTGAACTAGACTTGCTAAGGGAGGCCACTAAAGCAGTAGAGGCTAGGTATATCAAGTAGGGCCAAAAGTTGAAGGAGGAAAGAGAGACTAATTCGAATCTCTTCCACTTCTAGAAAATTTAACATAGCCTTTAGCTGAGATCCACCTGGGAACTGCTACCTCTAGATTGCCGCTTGCGTAGGGCGACATGGATTCTCTCCAGATCATGAAGAAGAAATCACGGGTAGTAGATGGATGGGAAATCAAGAAGGTAGCCACCATAATACAATTTCTAGTGGCATCCCTCCCAGACCTTTATTGGGTCAACCTCCTTATCAGCCAGGAAAATGGCTCTGCTATTATATGGGAGAAAGATTTAATAAAGTATGAAAACTAGAAGGCTGGGCTGGAGGAAATTTACAACATAGGAGAAGAAGCCACCACAGAGGTGGGGATTTTGGGAGACAAATCATATGATTCCCCCCAGGCCCAGTACTCCAGACTTGTCCTTATAATTGAGGTATGAAAGGAAATGGTTAAGGTCTTAAAAGAAAAGGTAATAGCGGCTCAATGCTCCTTGGGTCTATTTCAAGCATTTGTGGCTAGAGTATTGCAAGTTGATCCCTTCACCACTAGAAAATGTTCCCTAGAGGACTACATCCTTAGCAAGTTTGATGAATGGATGGAGTCCTTGTATCTACCTAAAAAATATTTTGACCAGGGTAGGTTATCTATAATATCCAAGACAATGATCTGGTCACATGACACTATAAATATGGCGGATGAATTCTGGAACTCGGCTGGAGATGTTGAGGAAAAATTGGAGGCTGTTTGTAGCTGATGGGATAGTATTAAATATATAGATGAAGAAGGAATAAGCCAAGTGTTCTAGGCATTGAAAAAAGTAAGCAACAATAAAAGTTCTCCAGAGTCCAGAGAATTTCATCAACCATATTTTAGTTTTATTCTTTATTCTTTGGGGCGCAAGCTCCCAAATCTTGGAGTCCCAAATCCAATATTATTTTTGAATTCTTTAAAGTGACCCATGTCCCAATTCCCAAAGCTAACCGGTCACTTTCAAGGTAGTTAATATAAAGTGTCAAAAAGTAGGTAACTGCAACAAGGAACGTCATCTTTACAAGAGGCAACTGACAGATGGTCTTCCCAAGGCACCGCCCCAATGTAACACTTGGCACATTGAAGACAGTGAGCCACTCTCCCATTTATGAGGCATGTAGCCTCAATCCCTTGGGGATCAGATTTCTTCTTTTCTCCTCCTGACTCTCTTCTCAAGGTTGATTCTTCCACTCCTCTTTTCTTGTCTTATTCTTCTGACATGTTAGACCTTTTCCATCTCAAGGTATTTTGTAGAGTGCCACAAGTAGTACTGGTCACCAAAAATAGTATTATATTGTTAAGTGTAAAATAAGTTAGGTTAGTTTTAGGTCAAAACTTGTGTATAAACAATAAGTCTGACCTCATTCCAAGGGTCAACAAAATTGATGATTTTTCAGTGTATAGCTAATAGAATTTTGGTTTTCTCAGTTCTTAGTTGCAGAGCTCAATGCTCCCTAGTTTTTAAGCTTTCAGTAGTTAAATGCTCCCCTGGAGCCACCATTGTTGTACGCACCAGTGCTTGCTGGAAACATGGTAATGAAGAAGGAAGGGCTCTATCAATGATGTCATTAGCATTCTGATCTTTGGATTAATGGTATTTTTTGTTGTATGTTCTTATGTCCCTTGCTCTAATATTTTAAGTAGATTAACGACCTTCTTTTCCTCTGATATTGATTGAATATGAACTGATGGTTCCATATTTGTTTAGTATTTAGTGTAGCATATTAGAGCTTGGTTGATGTTTGGCATGACTATATGTAGATGAAATATTCCTAACTCTGCAATATCTTTTGAAGTTTATTTGGTAAAGTTAATGAATACTTGTAGGAAACCCCACTTACCTAAATCCCTAGAGAAGATGAGCCAAGATAACTAGCTATCCCCCCGAACAAAACAGTCACATTCCCTACTAAGCTCCCACACTATTGAGACCTGATTGTCATGTGATTGAAGGCCTAAGGAATCTCACTTCCCTGGACAACCTTTATAGGTGAAGTTGGTCGGTACCCCCGTACCCGATGACAACTTACATCTGTTGGCAGACCCGGTTACAAAGTCCCGTCAACAAGATCTAAGAGTTAACATTGTAATGTATTTTTCCAAAATAGGTCAAATACTTGTATAAATAGATGTTCAATCTATTAAGAATAGATGTAGTTCAATGAATATTTTAGCCATGGAGAGCATCTAAAGACCAGATAGAGAATTAATGTAGAAGGATAGAAACAAAATCAAATCAGTTTAAAGAACAAGAACATAGGCTACCGACGAGAAGAGAAAATGTATTCATCAATCACTTAAGGTGATATTATTATTGTAAGAGATTTAATGGATCTGTAATCAGTGATTGTAGATTTCATTAAGTCAGGTCAACATTTTTACTTATTCTAACAAGTGTAGTACACATATGAGATCCTTTCAAGAAAGGTGGGCTTAACCGTCCTAGTGTAAATCTCATAACTTCAGTGTTGCTAAAGCTCTTAACAGAGTAGATCTTAACAGGTCTCCATCTTAATACTCCTAACATGGTAGATCATCAGAAGTGATCAAATTATAAGCCTTAACTGAATCCCTTCCATTCTGCAGATAGTGAGGTTTTGTGGGTGCCATCCCCACCACAGTTTTTACTTGGACCTAACAGGAGTTTTGTGCGATACCATATCTTGTGTTATGTGTTTAACATCTTTCATGAATGTTTATATGATTGTTGAAAACTATTAGAGATTAGAAACAAACAATACAGGCATAAGAAAGAATAACAATAATGGTCGTCAATACAGTAATGAATGATTGCTAATGATAAATTGTGAAAGTTGTTAAAAGTTTTAGAGGTACTGATTCACCCCTCCCCTCTCAGTACTACTTCCCATTAATTCAAACAATTGGTATCAGAGCTAAGTCTCTTCTTGGAAAGATTAAAGGCTTAAGAGAAAAGATCATACAATAGAGAAGTACAAACTTAATAAGAATATTGAGAACAAAAAGCTTGAAATACAGATGTTCTATGAATAGTATAAAGAAGAAAGAATCAATATGAGACAGCTGCTAGATGAGAGGAAAGGCATGGCCACCCAGAGTAATGAAAAAGATTATCAAGAAGAAGAGATTCTGTATTTCTTTGAATCTTTAGGATCAAATTCAAGCAAAGCATCAGATACATAAAAAGAGAACATCACAAATCTGAAAGAGATCAATCGACATCTAACAGAACAGATAAAGATGCTACAAATTGGTCAAGAGACCCAAATGGTTAGAATTATTGATGTGATGAGTTCTGCTAGACAAGCTGAAATAGAAAGAACATTTTCTATTGATGACAGAAGGAAAATAATAGAAAAACTACAAGAAAGGGAATTGGAAATTCAAATACATGTTAAGCATCACCATGATCTCACAAATTAGATTATTCTTATGAGTCAAGAAGAAAATAGAATAAATGTGGAACTCATTGAGAGAATCATTTATTGGTGAACTAAGAGAAGAGAAAGAAAAGCTAAAACATGATGTTAAAATTCAGCAACAACATAATGAGATTATTAGAAAGGCTGAAGAGAGCAATAAAAGAATGGATTACTTTCTTGAAGGAAAACAAAGATTCAACAACAACAATGGTATATGATTTACCAAAAATGGAGAATCATCAAATCAAGCAGACCCAAATAATGTCTACGAAAATCCAAGACCAAGAAAGGTGACATGTAAGCATTGTGGAAAGCAAGGCCACACATCAAATGTGTGTAGAGGTAAAATGAAAGGTATCCCTAAATCTATATCTACATTCATAGTATTCTGTTATAAATGTAACAAAAAGGGACATAAAGCTTATGAATGTAAGACTAAGATAGAACAACCAAAGAAGGAAACCTACATGGATAAATACTTTCCTACATGCAAGATGAATGGGCACACATCTAAAGAATGCTGGAAAAAGAAAATGCAAGCATGGAAGCCAAAAAGTCAAGAAGTCCCTTATCAACCAAAGAGAATCGGTAATCAATATATATGGGATTACAACACTTGGACAAACTGTACAACATGTGGTAGATATGGTCACATAGATGCAAACTGCATGAGAGCATGGACCAAAAGGTCTAGAGACTGGTCAAACCTTGGAATGGCAGGCTTAGACTATCATAAAGTTGGTCATCTCAAAAAAGATTGCAAAGACTGATTGATAGAGACAAGAACCTATCCCAATGGAAAGACCAATGAAGATATCCAAAGGGCTAGAGACAAAATGTGGAGAAAAGCTTCAAGAAATGATGAAGCAAAACCAAGCAATGAAAATGGTGGCACCCCATCCAATGGATCTGATGATATCACCAACCCCACTTGAGCTGAGTAAGTAAGTATGGAACTGAATTTCACCAATTCATATTTTGCATCAGTTCCATTATACAATTGATAGATAGTCAAAATCTGCATGAACAAAAGATGCATATTATATTGCTTGTTACAATTTTGAGAATGCAACACCATCAGTAAACATCTACCAAAAACCATCGGTGAACATAATGGTTGAGCTGTTTACACTTACCAAAATTATCGGTCAACTCATAAAATGGCTAAGTTACCAATGTAACCCCACACCCGTCGGTAAGAAAACAAAGTTACAAGTTGTCATGAGGTATATTGATATCCATCAATAAAAGAAACATTGTTAATAACTGTCCTGAGCAACTCAACATCACCGACAATGATTTGGAATGTCTTCCCGATGAAACCCATCTTCCTGTCTCGACGAATCATTGAGAATTTATTACAAAGACTTAGGTCAAAAAGTCTATAAATAGTCGACAAGACAACTTCATTTTGCACCTGCAATTTGAAGAAAAAGTAGAGCAACTATAGAGAGATCAAAGAGTGGAAAGAAGAAGCGACCATAGATTGATTTAACACATAGAAAACAAATCTTTCACCACTATTGTAGATTGAAGTAAGTATTTAAGGCACTGAAAGATCTTTGTCATTGTTTTATCAAGAAAGCCCTAATTTCTAGAATACCCTAAAATTTGAGAAACAATGGAAACCACCTCAAGAACTGCTAAAATAAAGAATGATAAGAGGGATGTGGTTAAGCTGATCAAGAAAAGTACATGTGTAGAGCCAAAGTATAAGATCTTCCAAGAAATTGCATCAAAACCTGATGAAACCGGCGCGTTCTAAAAAATTCCACCTAGGGTTTTACTCATAGAAGATGTTAGGTCCTATATTCACTGCAAGATCACAGAGATAGGTGATCTTAAAAAGGATGAAGCTTATAAGAAGCTTTGTGATGTCGAAGGGAAACTAAAGGAAGAGCATAAAAACTTGGAGGTCAAAGGGTTAACTAATTCCCTATATTTCCCGAGGGAATTCAAAACAGACTGGATAAGGTTAGTCTTGAGCATAATGCATGATAAGAAGCTATGGCTAGACCAACCCAAGAAAATAAATAAGGATGTTCTTCATGCTATCACTAGTTATCTGATAACCAACAAGCCTAGGGCACACAAGAATCCATCCATGAAATAAGTTTAAAAATACACCAATGCAAAAGGAGATAACAAAGGTCTCAAAGTGAACATAATCACCAACAAAGAACTTAAATTTGGTGCATGTGTAGTTGGTTATAATATTTTTCAAGAAAGTAGATTGAACAACATTTTTGCAACATTAGTAAGCACAACTTACAATATTGTGACCAAAGGAATGCAAATGGATCTGTGTGAGATCCTACTAAAATAGCTTGATGAGAACATGCACACAATCAAGTCTTCAAAGACCAACACATGTAAGTTTGGATCACTTATCATGTGTATATTTTTATATTTTCAAGAATACTTTCCTTTAGTAGGAAAAGTAGTATGGGACACTACCAAACCAGTAACACAATAGATTAGTGAGCTAATCAGGTCACTAGGAGACAACTTTGAATCTGTTATGTCTACATACTTCCTTGAGTTCAAGGAAAAGATGATGGAAATAACTAGGATTCCAGAACAGCTAATTGAAAAACATAAGGATGAAATATGCTTTATGGTGGATATTGATTTCACTCATATCAAACCAGTTATACCAAGAATAATTGGTTAGCACCATTAGACTATGAAAACAATATTGATTAGGATACAAGTGCAATTGAGGCATTAATAAATGAGCCTGTTGATACCAAAACCAAGGCTTGGAACCTATGAAGAGGCCAAATCATAGATAAAACAAGGCCTAGAAATAAAAAATACTGTAAACAAAAATGATAAATTGGTCAAGAACCTCAAGAAGATTCTATCGATTACAGAGGAAGGATAGGAACAACTAGAGGAAACTGATGAACATGGCACCATCGGTGAAGAACAAGAAAAAAAAAAATTAGATTCTAAGGAGACTGAATCTGATACACCTCCTTCTCCACCTCTTGCAAAGATACAGTGGAAAAGAAGGCAAACTACTACAACTGATACAAAACCCCTTAAGAAAGGTCAAGTAAGGACCTATATAAGGAAGCAGCCAACTAAGAGAACCAGGAAACAAACTGTGAAAAAAACACCTCCAAAGAATAGGAAAAGATTGGTTAGGTCAAAATCTGACATAGAGGACACTAAAGATGATGAACCCAATGTAGTGAAGAAGATCTATAGGAACCAAATAGTTGATGAAGCTGATGAGTCTATTGTTGTATCTAGCATCATGTCTGATAAGAAGATCAGACAATGGGATACACTAAAACCAGAGGACCAAAATAAGATACAAGAGGTATTTATAAAGTCAATGATCAAGTATAAATATGCCCCGACATAATTTTTCAATAATATACCTAAAGAGCTGGGTAAGAGGATATACCAGCAATGGTCATATGACCTGCAAATAGAGAGAGAAGCAAGGGAAAGGGTACATCTAAGATTGATGCCTCCCAATTCTAAATTTGGAGAAATCAAAGAAATACTCAAAAAGCACTCAAGAAAATTTGTAGCCAAGATAAGAGCATACAAAGTGCTGGAAAACAAGTTCATTGATTTGGATACTATGACTGAAGATAAATGGAAAAAACTCCTAGATCTATCAGCAGAGTCAACAAGTGGTGAGAAACAATTACTTGTCACCAACACACCTCATAGAGAGGAGGAGACAGACAATGCAAGTCCTCAGTACATTGCTCTAGACAATACTTTAAGTGATAATGAGCCTATAAACATAGACACAGTCGTGGATGATATCATCCAAGATATCACTAACTATGACTCAGACAAAGATCTATAGAAGAAAGATGATGTCATATTTATTACACTCAAGGATCAATAACAACAAGATTTAAAGACTTCATATGATAAAAATATCAACATTGTTGATGACACATGTTAAGACACATCAGTCATGGAGTTGACTGAAACAAACCCTACAGAAGAGATACAAAAAGATGAGGATGTCATTGTTGACAAGGCTCAAACTAATGAGAAGGACACCACTATTGACATAGCCCAGGCTACAACTCAAAGTAACACGCATGTCTTAATGAAGGAAATAAACATACTAGAGGGAAAGGATTGATCTACTGTAGAAGACACAAGCACACCCAAGGACAAGGGTGATGGAGAAGCTAAAGAAACTGGAGATACTACAAAAGATACAACTGCAGAGCAAGCTACAACTGACAATCAAAAAAATTATTGTACTGATCTGAAGGAAGAAAAAACAAAAAATGTAGAGGAGAACAAGAAGAAAGACATAAGTGAAGAAGAAAAGAAAGATAGGTTGGAGAAGAAATCAGAAGCACATTCTACAGAGACACCCAAGGTTGATGAAGAGATGTTTTCACCAAACTGATGGGTGCCAACTGAGCAAAAGACACAAGAAGAATCCTCTACAAAACCTTCACCAAGTAATTCAAAGAGAACAAATGGACTAGCTATGGTAGTTCATACATCTGCATCTCCACAAATCTCAAAGAAGAAGAGAGGAAAGAATAAGAATCCAGTAAATCAGGATGAAATCATTGAGATTCCAGTTTTTGATCCAAGAACATTGGATCCAACTGCATTGACAAAGTATGCAAGACTCTGTGAAAGAAATTCCATTCAAGACAAGCTAAAATTAGTAGCAAAAGAGGCCAAGGTAATAGAAGTAGCTAGAGGAATACTTCAATAGATTGTACCTATTATAGATATTGATCAAAAAGCTCTAATGCTAGATCAACTAATAGTACTCACAGACGCTATAAAATCTCAAAATATTAATGATGAGAAGGTTATGGAAGAAAGACTTGAACAAAAGTATGAGTTTAAGTTAGCTGAGAAGATAAGCCAAGAAGTGGTATTGAAAAAGGTAAAGCTATTTGAATTGTTAAGTACAATTGATCCAATCATATTAGAAACTATCACCTTAATACATAAATTGTGCACTCTAGATCAACCCACTTAGGAGTATACCGACCAGATAGCAAAAATTGATGCTGATCTTAAGTCTAGTGCACAAAGTTTCACCAATAATGCAGAAGCAATTAAATCACACAATGAGAAAATCAAACAAGCTTAGAAACTAAGACAGGACATACAGTTTGCAGAGATGAAGTATAAAGATGAGGTAAATGAACTCCAAGCTAAACTCTTACTGACACTTACACTCCTGCAAAAAAATGTGACAGAGGCAAATACACTAATTGTCACCCCTAAAATCTCTATCCTAGACAACATTTATGATACACATGCAAAGATAGAGCTACCACACATGGCACTATAGTAGATGAAAGAACAATGGGAGAAAATGCTAGAAGATATCAAGACAACCCATTCCAATATTTTTGACACATTGTAAGTTGCACATTTTTTGTCACAATTTTGGCATATTATAAGTTGTACATTTTTTTCATAAGTATCAAAGAAAGGGGGAAATTGACATGTTCACTCACCTTAGTATCACTCACCTCAGTAAAAAGGAGGGAATTATATGTATAGTAAAAGAAAGGGAAAATAATATGTACAAATAGAGAAAAGAACAAGGAATGAATAGTATACATGTACATATACATATACTATACTGATGCATATAGTAAGGGGGAGTCATATGATGAAAAGGGTATAAACATGATGTATATATACTAAAACACTTTAGTATTATGCACATATCAGTTTTTTGATACTAATGTCAAAGGGGGAGATTGAAGGCATTATATTTTACCATTAGTATACTTAAGGAGAAACATAATATACACCATCGGTTTACTCTACACCGACAGATAGGGCACAACACTATCTGACGCCAAGGTTACCTGACAAACACTATTAAGTGTTATCCGATGACAAAAAGGTAAAAGAAACCCAACAAGTAACAATAGTGCTACCTGATGGAACAATAAAGAGAGGAATCCGACAGACAAAGGGAACCCAATGAATGGTTCAACAAAGGAACATTGATAGACTTCAAGTTCAAAACCGACGACCAAGAACCGACAGTCAGTTACATCTCACAAAAAGTGGATCTAACTTTCCACGTTAGTTAAATCATTGAAGTTGTATTTATAGCTTCTTGATTTACTTTTTAATCCATTATGTGTGAAAGAAGCAATGTATTTAATATTGTTTTAATTAGTTTTACTGATTTAAAACATGAAAACTAAAGATCAAGGTCAATTTGTAAACCTTGGATCTAAGAGTTAACATTGTAATGCATGATTCCAAGATAGGTCAAATACTTGTATAAATATATGCTCAATCTATTGAGAATATAAGTATTTCAATGAAGATTGTAGCCACGGAGAGCATCTAAAGACCAAACAGAGAATTCATGTAGAAGGATAGAAACATAATAAAATCAGTTTAAAGAACAAGAACATAGGCTACCGACGAGTAGAGAAAAGGTATTCATCAATAACTTAAGGTGATATTATTATTGTAAGAGCTTTAACGGATCTGTAATCAGAAATTGTAGATTGCATACAGTCAAGTCAACATTTGTACTCATTCTAACAAGTGTAGTACACATATGAAATCCTTTCAAGAAAGGTGGGCTTAACCATCCTATTATAAATATCATAACTGAGTGCACACTTAAATCAGTGTTGCTAAAGCTCTTAACATGTCTCAACCTTAATACTCCTAACATGGTAGATGATCAAAAGTGATCAAATTGTAAGCCTTAATCGGCTCCCTTCCATTCTATAGATAGTGAAGTTTTGTGGGTGCCATCCCACTATAGTTTTTACTTCCTAACATGAGTTTTCTGTGATACCATATCTTGTGTTATGTTTTTATCATCTTTCATGAATGTTTATATGACTGTTGAAAACTATTAAAGATTATGAACAAACAATACATGCATAAGAAAGAATAACAGTAATGGTTGGTAATACAGTAATGAATGATTGCTAATGATAAATTGTGAAAGTTGTTAAAAGTTTTAGAGGTACTGATTCACCCCTCCCCTCTCAGTACTACTTCCCATTAATTCCAACAAAAATGTGCAACTTTAATTTCATATTTGTAATAGATATAGACCGATCTAATCATTGAAATTGTCAAAGGATTGTTGGTATTAGAAGTTTACATCAATTGATGAGTACAAGACAACACAAGCCTCTATTGATTCAAGTAAGAGAAAAATCATGTTTCTGTGCTGACTGCATTAAGGAAAATCCAATGAGTCAAAGTAAGAATATTGCAAATGGATATGTTTCGCGATGGGATATGAAGGAGTTAATGAGAATGCCTCTTTATAAAGATCCTGACATTGACATAAACATCCATGATCCTATATATTCAGCTGATTATGAGTGTGTTTCTAATTTAGTTGTTACAGGTGCGGGCACATACTTGTTATTTTATTTAAATTTAATTTATTGTACTTTTGATTTGAATTTAATAGAATTTGGATTTGTATAGGTGATATTTTTGCTATGGTTGCGGATCCTAACAATGCAAAAAGTGTAGATTATTATCTACTAGGATGCACAAAAGAAAAATACAAGTTGCCAGAAGAAATTGTAGATGGTGATGGACAGTCATATCCAGCTGGTTCTGTTGTTATTGAAGGAACATATTATTAGCGAATAAAGATAGACAAAAATGGTGTTCAATTTAATGAATATATGTCTGGCCAAAAATTTCTACATTACAGTCACTTGGTTATAGAAACAAAGTTGCAATTTGAGACATTGCAAAAAAGAGGACGTGGCAATCAAAAGTGGAGGTTACCTATTGAAGAATATGAAAAACTTTTGGAGATAGTAACAGACAGAGAGGATCCAGAATATATGTATCAGGAGCTTTAGTATAAAATTCTTTTCGTAGCTCTTGTACTTTCATATTTGAACTCTATAGTTTGAACTCTTATTTAATGTATTGGATATTGGATATTTTCTATTGAACTCTACAGTTTGAACTCTATAGTTATGCATGCTTGGTAAATTGTGTATTCTTTTCTAATGTATATTTTGATGGTTCAATGGGTTTAATATATAGCTTTTATGTATATTTTGATGGTTCAATGAGTTTAATATATATGTTATGTGCTTGTTTTTATGTTTATGCTTTGATGTATGACCTCCCCTTAAGACACCCCCTTAAGACATCCCCTTTAGATATCTTTTTTAAATTACTTTAAATTACTTAAATGATATTAATTAGATTAGTTAATTGTATTTTAATGGTTCAAAAGGTTTAATATATAGATTTTATGTATTTTGTTATAGCTTTATGTATGTTGTTACATGTACATGTGCTTCAAGATGTCTATGCTTTGATGTATGACCTCCCCTTAAGATATCCCTTTTTAAAATTACTTTGAATTACTTAAATGACATTATTTAGATTACTTAATTGTATTTTAATGGTTCAATGGGTTTAATATATAGCTTTTATGTATGTTGTTACATGTACATGTGCTTCAAGATGTCTATACTTTGATGTATGACCTCCCCTTAAGATATCCCTTTTATAAATTACTTAAATGACATTGTTTATATTAGTTAATTAGACTTTAATGGTTCAATGAGCTTAATATAATAACTTTTATGTATGTTTTATAGCTTTTATGCACTCCCCTTAAGACATCCCCTTTTAAATTACTTTAAATTACTTACATGACAAATTATTTACATTACTTAATTGTATTTTAAAATGGTTCAATGGTTTTAACATATATGTTATGTGCATGTTTTGATGTGTATGCTTTGATGTATGACCTCCCCTTAAGACCTTCCCTTAAGACATGACATTATTTAGATTACTTAATTGTATTTTAATGGTACATTACATTAGTTAAGGTTGTACATTACATATCATTATGTTATAACATGTATAAAAATAAATATAAAATATGAAATAACACATTCACATATAACATACATACATATATCAAATGACTAAAATGAACATGTATATATTTAATATCTAAACTATAAAATAACACATTCACATATAATATACATACATATATGAAATGACTAAAATGAACGTGTATATATGTAATGTCTAAAATATGAAATAACTCATAATTCAGATGTAACATACATACATATATAAAATGACTAAAATGAACATGTACATATATGTAATGTCTAAAATATGAAATAACACACTCACATATAACATACATACATATATGAAATGACAAAAATGAACATGTATATATGTAATGTCTAAAATATGAAATAAAATACCAACATATAACATTTACATGTATATGTTTGAAATAACATGTATATGAAATGTCTAGAATAGATTTGTCTGAAATAACATGTACATATGAAATGTCTAGAATACATTTGTGAAACATGAAATATCTAAAATAACATGTGTGCTCAACTAGGACCATATCCTAATCTGTGACCTGATGTTTTGTAATATTTTCCTAATGTTTTGTAACATTTTCCTAATGTTTTGTAATGTTTTCCTAATATTTTGTATCATTTTCCTAATTTTTTGTAATATTTTCCTAAATTTTGTATCATTTTCCTAATGTTTTGAAACATATGTAATAAAACTGAATTAATTAACTAAGTAACTAACATATTATCTTAACTCAAAAAAAATTAAATCTACATAAAATCATATTTTTTACTTTCTAAAATTAAAAATAACAAAATTAAAAAATTAAATAATAGTACAACTACATTAGTTTAACCAAAAAAAACTTTAAAACATTAAAAAAAAAAATAACTATTTTCGGCTGAAGATCTCCAAATCCACTCCGCAATTCTCGGAAGGGACTCAGTAAAAATGAGCTTCTCTAAGAAAATTTTGGGTATATATAGTTTTTAATGGTTCCGACCAAAACTATTTTGGCCAGAATTGTTCCAGCCAAAACAGTTTCAACCCGAACACATTTTCCACATCGATGCCCCATGGCGCAGAATGTGCGCCATGTATGTACGACTGAGAATCTTCTGGTCAAAACTATTCTGACCAAAATTGTTTGGGCTGAAACTACGAAAATGGTCCCCAAGTGCGACACAGCTTCACACTTTTATCCCATCACAAAATAAATAAACCAACAAAAACATAAAAGACAAATTGTGGAACTGGAATGCAATCACTGAGTAATTTATCTATTCTTTCCATTGATAAAATTATCCCATTTCTTCACTTTATTTTCACCAGGGCAATTGAAAGTTTTTAGATTTTCTATTTGTGAAACAACTTCCGTCCATTTCATATCTATTATGGCTCAAGAATCTGAAATAAAATTTGTAAAATTAGTAATCATACTCTCAGTACTTGGGAAAACATATCTGAATTCACTTTTCCATAGCTCTATTATTTAAATATCTTTATTTACATCTAAGATATGAGGAACCAAGGGATGTTCAAGACTTGCAAATGCGTACAACTTGCCTCTTGTCAATTTATTATTTCCCTCAAAAAAAGTAGCAATGTATCTACAACATTCACCTTTTCCTTAGTTTCCATGATTATTGGTGGAAAATCATCCCTATATTGTGCCACAACGTCCAATTGAATTATAAGAATAGACCTATCAGACCTTTGCATGAACCACGTCTAAGAAAGAAATGTTCACTCATCACATATTTTCTCAAATTGAATCAAAGATAAATAAGAATCATAAACAACATTAATATTGTTCTTAACCTTATCAACATGATGTCCATGGAACTACATGAGAGCTTCCACCCTTTTCTTTTGTACTACCTCATCCAAATATTCAATTCTGCCAACATTATACTATGTGGTTTGCATTTCTATATTCTCTATTATTGATTCCAATATATTAAACATTGTGGCTGATCTAGGGATCCTATTATAAGCATCTCTAATACCCCTCAATTGATTCAAATTTTTATCTATGAGCTCTTCTATAGGTTGATTATTTGCAGGTAGAAGTTTTTGTGCCTATGGGTCTGCAAGCTATGGGTTTTCATGCTGAGAATTTTCAGGCTATGGCTTTCCAAGGCAGGGATTATCAATATTATCTTCCATACCTGATTAAGTTAAAAATTTATATAATTAACATGTATTTTAAACAATAAAAATAATTTTAAATTAAAAGAAACCTAATTTAAACCAAAAAAACTAAAAACAAAGTAAGACATCTAAATAACTAATAAAAAATGGATAAAAATGTAACGAGAATCATACCCGGTGGTGGATTGGAGTAAACATCTTGCTCTTGAGACCAGATATAAGGTTGGGTTCAAATATCAGATGTATTTTCTTCAAAATCTATGGATGAAAATGACCTATAGTTGTTGTAACAGTGAACTTTATATTACCAGAGGTATCATATATTTGATACATTTAAATTTTATATCTATATATATATATATATATTTATAATATATTATATATATATGTATATATATAATATATACTATAACATGTTTTTATGTTATATTTATAATATATAATATTATATACATTATTATATTTTTTAATATGGTTTATAAATCCATATTGGATATTGTATATATATCTGATATCAAATATGTTTATGATATATTATATGCTTAGGTTTTTGTCATGGCTAGGTGTATTGACACCTAAGCCTACTAAAAAGTCAACATGAACTTTTCGTATTTTTAGACAGATGAAAAATGTTTTTTTTTACATCACCACTTTTTGGTTCCTCATGATCCTACACATACTCTCCCATGTCCCACTTCATCACTACAAAATGACATGGCAAAGGGTCATTGTTAAGTTGTTTTTAGGATAGCTGCAAATGTAATATCACTCTATGTTGTATGTGTTTTCCAAATGCAACAATCTCTCTTTCATTTATATTGGGAATGAGGCTAGGAGAGACATGTCCCTTCATGGGACATGTCTGTTTATTATTATTTATAAGAAAGGACATGCCTCTTCCCATTAATTATAATTTAACCAATCTTATAATGTTTCATCAACTAATTATTAATTAAGAATAATTTAATAATTTAATATTGAATATTAAATTTCATATAATTAATAATAATATAACATATATATTATATTACTATTAATCATGTATTATATATATTTTAATCATCATACAACTGAAGCTACACAAATTAACAGTCATGATGATGGTTGAAACCCAAATGGTTACAAGTGTATTGTACATGTTGATCTTATTAAGCTAGTCCTAGTGAACACATGTAGAATCTTCAACTATGCACATCATGCCATGATGTTAGTTCAAGAAGATTTTTGGTTCTCAAAACTGCCTATCCCCAAAAGATGCTAGATGGGAGAGGTGAGTCTTTGCTAATGAAAAAGGTTTAATTGGAAACCCCCTACCCTTTAGGTTTTTTCCTACCAAGGTGGGTGTACCTTCTAATTCTACAAACTTAAATGTAAAAAGATAGATTCAACTCATTCCATGAATAATAAAATATACATTATAAGCCAATTTACTTATCAACCCTAAAACCTACTTCATCAAAATAAACAACTGAATCAATAAGGGACCAGTCCCTTATCCATTAGGCTGCAGTGTCATCTTTTATCAGGCTATCATGTACCTTCTATGAGATAGTCTAAAACCACTATATAGACCATCAACCATCCAATTTTGTTAATGTAGTCACATCAAAACCCAAGACATCCGACTAGTTCAATTGATTTTAATCCCATATCTAGAATCCAATTGAATACTAAGAATAAGACCATATCTTTGTTATTCTCTACTAATCCTTAGATACATAGATGAGAATTGAAAAACATACACAAGTCTTAAAGATGGTAATTAAATCTTCAATTTAATTATCGCGAAAAAATAAACCTTAAAAAGAAAGAATACAAACACACAAATCAAAAGAATGGAGGTCAGAATATATATATGTGTGTGTGTGTGTGTATTAAAATATTTACAATACTAAAGAAGCACTTCATCTTCAGAAAATCCATTAATCGTTCAGACGCATGTGGCTCAATATATTCTCAAGCTATTTCAAAAGCCATTATAAAGACTTTTATCGCCAACCTTATGTCAACATTAATGTGAATAAATGTTTCACATAGGACAACTCCTTAGAAATGAAAGTCCTACAGTTAGAACTCAATAGTTCATTACATGTCACACACTTGTCATTGCATTCCATCCCTCCCATGACATAACATATTTAATTCCATTCTTTTCATTACGTATTCTAGTCCTCCATAATATACAAGTGGTAATTTGTCATCTCATCAATTTAAATTTAGACCCTTAAGTTTCCAACTGTTGAACTCCATTTTTCAAGGTAATCATGTCTTCATAGTATCTTTGTACTTAATATTCATGTAGTGCAAAACCTTCAACATCACCATCTCACAATCTTTAAAAGTACAGTTTGAAATTCTGCCTTGTCCTATTCATAATCCAATTCAAACATGTAACTTGTAGCTAGTTGGAGAGTCGCGGGCAATGGATATAAGACTGTTTGGAATGTCTTGTTGGTCTGCATCGCTAAATTATCAGTCAAGATGAAAAATTGGACATAGATCTTAGTTTGAAGATCCTCCGATCATAGGGAGGCCCATTATGCTACTAAGCTTTAGAGTAGAAATTTACTTTGTGAATGTGCTATTGATAATGTTTAATCTCTCTGGAATTTTGTACCAAATCGCTGATTAGAACTTCACACAGATTAATTAATATCTTTTAAAAAGAAAGGTAATACCCCATAATGTCTAGGTGGCAGTATTATTGTTAGATCATATTACTAATAAAGCTAAGGCAGATTGCTATTTCATACAACCCCACCATCTTGTGATAAATCCATAGGAATACTCAAAGATTCTCATGCAAAAAATGAACTATTGTAATGTTGCATCTTCAAAAAAACACCTCCTACAAAATGGCACCATAATATCAATGTTGTCGCTATTTCAGAAGTCATGATTTATATGTTATGCAAAATAGCGCTCAACAGCACACTTTGATTTTGATCACTGATCTTTAAAATAATTTAGATATCTCAAAAATAGCCCCAACACGGATGATGGTGATGCCCCTTTCAAACCTTTCTCTAAACATTTATATTGCTAGCAGGTGCTCTTACCATTTCTTTGTTTCCCTTTCCTCAAAATATTTTTCAGTCATGAGACATGGTAGTGCTAGTGAAAAGGGACTAGCCAATAGTAAAATGGATATACTTGTTGGAAATGGGTTGAGTAACTGAGAGGGTATGGGTGAATCAGTTACCAAAAAAAAAATCCAAGTCCCTTAGATGTCTTAATCAAACTTATCACTATTACTTAGTTAACAAAGATATTCTGCTATTACTCAGTTAACAAAGAAATCTTAAGATATTAACTATGATTATCCTTTATTGATTAAGTGGAGAAATATAAAGAATAAACCAAATAACATGTACATAGATGACACTAAGATTTAACGTGTAAACCCAATTTGGGAAAACCACCAATTACAACTAGTTACTATTGTTCACTCTTCTAAACTGAGCCCTGTTAGGAACCAACCCTATTAAAGGTTACAAAACACACTGTTAGGTGTGACCCTATTTGAGAATTTAATCACCCTATAAGGAGTTTCCTTGTTAGAGGTCTTCAAACACTTCAATGTAGAAATTCCATATTGTGAGAGGTTCTATGAAAGACTGTTAATTCTACTTTGTAAATAGATTTGGATTACTGCTACAATTGTTAGAGAGTAACAATGGTTTGACCTGTTTGAAGAAGAAACTATCTTTTCTGATTCAGATCTCTTCTCTGGCTTTAAACTGGATCCTCACTCATCAAATATTCTTATGCAGCTCCGTCTGGATATGTTGTCCTTAATCAGAATTCCCTCTTATTTTTCCATCACTGTTCATATCACAAACTCACATATTCAATCCAAACTTGACCTTGTATATATGACAAGCCTTGTCAAGTAAGCTTGAATAACCTTCCAAATAAAAAAGAAAACTTAAGTCTATCGGCTCCATATAACCAATTAAACATAAAGTGTAAATTATTGTTAGTCGGCTGAAACTAAATGCATAAATTGGTTAACATTGTAATCCTTCAATGCCTGACCATTACTGTAATTCCCGAGTGAACTCGGTTAAAACAAAAAATCACTTTGGCTGATATATGAGTCTTCTTCAATGACTGTTCTTGGTTTAGGTATGGATATTTGTATAATCATCACTACATTTGTGTAAACATCAATGACAATACATAATTGAATAATTTTCTTAAACAATATCCCTCTTTGGCATTGATGGCAACACAACATGTCATAATACAAAGAAATTTAGAGCAACAACAACAAGAATAAACTTATTATTAATGTCCTTAGCTTCATTCCAATTCTTATCTATAAAATTCCCTCTGTCTTCACAATTACTGAAATACATATTTCTCCCTCTTAGATCAATCTTTGTTCCTTTAATAATTTCTTTGGCATGACATCAATAATCTCTCCCTCTTTGACATCCAAATGCCAAAGACCCCATCCAATGAAGTTGTAATGTACATGTTGTACTCATTCATATGCAATAAGCTCTGACAATCTGAATCAACTTGTTAGATCTTTACTGTAGCTTGGTTGATGCATCACTAATCTATCCATTCGTGAGCCCCAATTAGGGGAATAACCCCTAGCTTTCCTATAAGATATGAGAATGCATCCTTAGGTAAAGTTTTTGTGAATATTTCTACAATTTTTTCTTTAGTATTCACATATTCCAACCTTACTTCCTTGTCCTGAATCAATTCTATCAAGAAATGATACTTTATTGCAATATGCTTAGTCTTAGTATGCATCACAGAGTTCTTTGAAATGTTAATAACACTAGTGTTGTCACAATAGATAATAATTGGTTCTTTGATTTCCTCCTTCATACGTGAAAACATATGTTTGAACCATATGATATTTGAACAATTCACTACTACAAAACATACTCTACCTCTGCTCTAGACTAAGAAATTCAATTTTGTTTCTTTCTGGTCCAAGAGACTAACCTCTTACTAAGAAATAATGCTCCACCACTGGTGCTCTTTCTATCATCAACACTACCTGCCCAATCAACATCAGTAAAAGTCTTCAAATCAAAGTTTTCTCCTTTCTTATACCATAATCCATAATCTTCTGTGTCTTTAAGATATCTCATAATCCTTTTCATAGCCATCAAATGATTCTCTTTAGGATTAGCTAAAAATATTGCAACAATACCAACTGCTAATGCAATATCAGGTCTAGTGTGAACAAAATATTGAAGTTTACCAATCATGGATCTGTAGGTAGTCTGATCCTCCTTTCAGTCATCATCCTTAGACAACTTATAATGTCCAGTAGACATAGGTATCCCAACTGGTCTGTAATATTCCATTCCAAATTTCTTCAGTATCCCTTTGATTTATTTATACTGAGTAATGTAGATACCATCCTTCATTTGATGAACTTGTAAACCAACAAATAATTTTCTTTCTCCAAACATAGACATCTCAAATTCTTTACTCATAGCTTCAGAGAATGCTTTGCATAAATCATCATGTCTAGTGAATAGTATATCATCAACAAATATCTCTGCTAATAGTATCTTGTTCCGAGGCACTTCTTTGATGTACAAGCTAGTATTGTCATTAGTTCTCTAAAATCCAATAATTACTAGGTAACCATGCAATCTTTCATACGAGGCTCTAGGAGCTTTCTTCAGTCCATACAAGGTTTTGTGAAATTTGCAAACCATATTCCTTTTGTTAGGATCAACAAAAACTTCAGGTTTCTCAATAGAAACTTCCTCTTCCAGAATTCCATTCAAGAATGTAGATTTTACATCCATATGCAAGAAGAGTTATGAATCCTTCAATTCTTGCAATAGGAGCAAAAGTTTCTCCATAATCAATACCCTCTTTTTGAGCATATCCTTTACACACTAATCTTGCTTTGTTTCTAGAAACTTCACCTTTTTCATTCATCTTTTTTTTAAAAACCCACTTATTACCAATCACATTCTTGTCTTTTGGTCTAGGTAAAAGAGTCCAAGTTTTGTTCTTTTCTATCTACTCAATCTCTTCATTCATGGCTTCTATCTAACTTTCATCATTCAATGCATCTTTAATGGATCTAGGTTCAATTTCACTAAGAAAACATGTACCTTTAATTTTTTTCCTTATCATTATACCTTATGTCTAATCTCCAATTATTTTCTAAAGTGCGTGATGCCTTCTAACATATTTGGTAAGTACAGGTTCCTTCCTCTTTGATTCTGGGCTTGGTCTACTTGGTTCACCATGCTCAATTTTTTTTTCTGCTCTTCCAACTAATACTCGAGTTCCACTGTCTAAGACTCAGGTGCCTCTATCTAAGACTTGGGTGCCTCTGTCTGAGACTTGGTTCCCTCTGTCTCTGAATTAGTTTCTTTAGTCTGAGACTCAGTTCCCTCTCTCTGTGACCCAGCTTCACTAGTTAGTAGCTTGGGTTGCAACAAGGTTTGTGATGATGGATTCAATGGTTGACATGGTTGTTGTCCAATCACCATTGCCTCTATCTTAGGTATAGTATATGGTTCATAATACACAAATTTTCTGTAGTCCTTAGGCTCTTTACTGCTTTGTTCTTCACTTCTCTCTACAAACTCATCAATTTTTACATGTACACTTTCTATGACTTTATGAGTAGCAGGATTCAAACATTTATATGCTTTTCTTTTATACTAGTAGCCTAGGAATATACCTTCATCACTTTTTACATCAAATTTTTCATTTCTTGTTTCCTTCAAGATGTAACATTTAAATCTGAATACTTCAAAATAATGAACATTGGGTTTATAGCCATACCATAATTCAAAAGGTGTCTACTCAGTACCTTTCTTCAGTTGAAATCTATTCAAGGTGTGAATTGCAATGCTAATAGCTTCCTTCAAGTATTTGTTTGCAACATTCTTTTCAATCATCAAGGTTCTTGTGCAACCCATAATAGATTTGTTTCTTCAATCTGTTATCCCATTTTTCTATGGTGTACCTGGGGCAAATACTTGTCTTTTGATTCTTCTTTCATTGAAGAATTAATCAAACTCATTATAAATGAATTCACCCCCTCTATCAAATCTTAGGCACTTTAGTTTCTTTCTTGTTTCCTTCTCAACTCTGGCAAGGTACCACTTGAACTTCTGAAAAGCTTCTGATTTTTCTTTAAGAAACATAATAGTCATAATTCTGGAATGGTCATAAAAAAAAAAAATGAAATACTTCTCTCCTGTGTAACTTGTTGTTCCAATTGGTCCACATAGATCAGTATGCACTAACTCCAAGACTTCTTCAGTATTGTAATTTTTGCTCTTGAAACTAGTTTTTCCCATCTTCCCAATTTGACATTGTTTGCATATTGCCAATTTAGGTTTCTTCAAAATAGGAATACCTCTTACTCTTTTGTTCTTTCTTATGTTGACCATGTTATCAAAATTTAGATGACATAATATTTTATGCCATAACCAACTTTCTTCTACTTGTGCAATAAAACATGAAATTTCAGTGAGATCAAAATAGAATAGATTACCTTTTGTTTGCCTTCCACTTCCAACTAGGTTTCCCTTACCATCCAAGAGCTTGGCCTTACCATCGATGAATTCTACCTTGAAACCAATGCTATTCAGTTGTTCCACACTTAGTAGATTACATCTTAGTTCTTCAACCCAATAATCATTATCACGTTTGATTCCTTCAGTTAGAGAAATGCAACCTTTACCTTTCACATGGCAAGGTTCATCATTCCCAAAACTGACACTCCCACCATCATAGTGCTCAAGATGTTCAAATTTAGTTTTATCACTAGTCATGTGGTGAGAACAACCACTATCAATTATCCAAGTGACATTTTTTCTAATATGAGAGAAAAGTGCAGTCTTTTCATTATCTTCATTATCTGACTCATCCTTAATAGAAATGTAAACCATTTCATCTTCATCTTCATCACTATCAGAATATTTTGCAATATAACAATATTTCTTACTTTTGTCCTTGTAGCTTTTGTAGCTTTTGAAATATTTCTTGCCTTTGTACTTGTTGAAATTTCTCTCACCTTTGTCTTCTTTGTTCGGACACTTAGCAGAAATGTGACCAACCTCATCACATGAAAAGAAAATCAATAGTATTCTTCCTTTGTACAGTCCATTTCCTTTGGCAACTCTCTTTATAAGTAGTGCTTCAATGATTTCTAGATCTTCATCATCACAATCATCATCACTATCACTGTCAATCTATTTTCCTTTTGAGTTTCTATTCATCTTACCAAGGTTTAATTTAGCTTTGAATGCAAACTCAAAATTACTAGGATTAGGAGAATAATTGTCAAAATTGTCCAACTCAAAATTTGTAAGCTTTCCAACCAATGCATCTAGAGTTATATCATTACTGCACCTCATCTCTTGAATAGCTAAAACTTTAATTGCATATATAGGAAGTAAAGTTCTCAATACCTTACTAAACACTATTTTTTCTTCAATTGTTCCATTGGCACCTCTGATGGCAGTGACACTTTTCTTGATTCTTTCACTATATTTTGTTATGTCTTCTCCTTCTTTAATTTTCATCTGATCAAACTAACCTCTGAGAATTTATTCTTTATCTCTCTTTACATTGCCATCTCCTCCATGGATATCATGTAGTTTCTTCCACATATCATAGGCAGTAGGGAAGTCCTTGACTTCATCAAATTCTAAATAGCTTAGAGAAGAAGCTATATAAATCATCATTATGTTGTGATTCTTCATGTCCACCATCTGATCTGCAAAATAGGTCTCGGTGGTTCCACATATTTTTGGTCCAAGAATTGAAAACCAATATCTCTAATAGTAAATAGATGTAGCCTCATCAACTCTTTCCATGAAGCACATTTGTCTTTTTTAAGATTGGGGATCTCCCTTCTATATGACATCTATGATCTTTAGCTTAGGCCCTGAAACCTTCCCTAAGAGAACCAAATGGTCTGATACCAATTGTTGGAAATGGGTTGAGTAACTAAGAGGGGAGGGGTGAATTAGTTACCACAAAACCAAATCCAAGTTCCTTAGATGTCTTAATCAAACTTATCACTGTTACTTAGTTAACAAAGATATTCTGCTATTACTTAGTTAACAAAGCAATCTTAAGATATTAACTGTGATTATCCTTTAGTGATTAAGTGCAGAAAATTAAAGAATAAATAAAATAACATGTACACATATGACACCAATATTTAACATGGAAACCCAATTTGGGAAAACCACCAATTGCATCTAGTTACTATTTTTCACTCTTTTGAAGTGAGCCCTATTAGGAGCCAACCCTGTTAAAGGTTACAAAACACACTATTATGTGTGACCCCATTAGATGATTTAATCACCCTGTAAGGATTTTCCTTGTTAGAGGTCTTCAAACACTTCAATGTACAAATGCCACCTTGTGAGAGGATTTATGAAAGATTGTTAATTCTACTCTGTAAAGGTATTTGGATCACTGCTACAATTGTTAGAGAGTAAGAATGGTTTGACTTGTTTGAAGAAGAAACTATCTTTGCTGATTCAGATCTTTGCTCTGGCTTTAAACTGGATCCTCACTAATCAAATATTCTTATGTAGCTCCATCTGGATATTATATCCCTAATCAAAATTCCCTATTAGTTTTCCTTCACTCTTCATATCAAAAACTCACCCATTCAATCAAAAATTGACCTTGTATATATATAATAAACCTTGTCAAGTTGGCTTGAATAACCTTCCAAATAAAAATTAAAACTTAAGTCTATCAGCTACATTTAACCAACTAAACATAAAGTGTAAACTACTATTAGTCAGCTGACACTAAATGCATAACTCGGTTAAAACTGTAATCCTTCAATGCCCGACTGTTACTATAATGCTCAAGTGAACTTGGTTAGAACTAAAAATCAATTTGGATGATATACGAGTCTTCTTTAATGTCTATTCTTGGTTTAGGTGTAGATATTTGTGTAATCATCACTACATTTATGTAAACATCAATGACAATACACAATTGAATAATTGTCTTAAGAAATATCCCTCTTTGGCATTGATGGAAACACAACATGTCATAATACAAAGAATTTTAGAGCAAAAAAAACAAGAATAAATTTTTTATTAATGTCCTTAGCTTCATTCTGATTCTTATCTAGAAAACTCCCTCTATCTTCACAGTTACTGAAATACAAATTTCTCCCTCTTACATCAATCATTGTTCCTTTAATAATTTCTTTGGCATGACATCAATAATATCTCCCTCTTTAACATCCAAATGCCAAAGACACCATGCAATGAAGTTGTAATGTTCTTGTTGTACTGATTCATATGCAATAAGCTCTGACAATCTGCATCAACTTGTTAGATCTTTACTGTAGCTCAGTTGATGCATCACTAATTTTTCCATTAGTGAGCCTCTATTAGGGGAATCACCCCTAGCTTTCATCTAAGATAAAAAAAATTCATCCTTAGGTAAAGGTCTTGTGAATATGTCTGCAATTTGTTCTTTAGTATTCACATATTCCAACCTTACTTCCTTGTCTTAAACCAATTATCTTAAGAAATGTTACTTTATTGCAATATTCTTAGTCTTATTATGCATAATAGGGTTCTTTGAAATGTTAATAGCACTAGTGTTTTCACACTAGATAAGAATTGGTTCTTTGATTTCCTCCTTCATACCTGAAAACAACTGTTTGAACCATATGATATTTGAACAATTCACTACTGCAACAACATACTCTGCCTCTACTGTAGACTGAGAAATGAAATTTTGTTTCTTTCTGGTCCAAGAAACTAACCTCTTACCAATAAATAACGCTCCACCACTGGTGCTCTTTTTCTCATTAACACTACCTATCCAATCAATATCAATAAAAGTCTTGAAATCAAAGATTCCTCCTTTCTTATACCATAATCCATAATCTTCAGTGCCTTTAAGATATCTCAGAATCCTTTTGATAGCCATCAAATGATTCTCTTTAGGATTAGATAAAAACCTTGCAATAGTACCCACTAGTAATACAATATCAGGTCTAGTGTGAACAACATATTGAAGTTTGCCAATCATGGATCTGTAGGTAGTCTATCCTCCTTTGAGTCATCATCCTTAGACAACTTATGTCCAGTAGACATAGTTGTCCCAACTGGTATGGAATCTTCCATTCCAAATTTCTTTAGTATCTCTTTGATGTATTTAGACTGAGTAATGTAGATACCATCCTTCATTTGATGAATTGGCAAACCAACAAATAATGTGATTTATCCAAACATAGACATCTCAAATTCCTTACTCATAGCTTAAGATAATTCTTTGCATAATTCATCATGTCCATTGAATAGTATATCATCAACAAATATCTTTTCTAATAGTATATTGTGTTAAGAACTGTCCCAAGAGATAACTAAGAGGGGGGGGCGGGGGGCTGATTCAGTTATCTACTAGTTTTGATTCTTTTCTTCAATTAAGTATAGAATAACATTGAGCATAAATACAACAGGATAACACAGAATAGAATACCATAATTTTGGTTAGAGGGAAACCAAAATAGGTAAAAACCTTGGTGGGAATTAGCACCCACAAAGAAATGTGCTAGAGTATAATGATCCCTATTAGAAGATCTTACAACCCTGTTAGGAGTTGATATTTACAATACAATAAGTACAGTGACCTGTTAAGAGTCAAACCCTAATAGGAGTCTTTTACAAATAACCTTGTTAGGGGTGAGGACACACTATCCAAGATCACACTACTAAAATGATGAATGTTGCAACCTTCTGCAAAACAGATATACACTATATCTGATAATTGAACTATTTAAATAGACCTGATGTCTTGATCAGTTCCAGTGAATTGTATGCACTCTCTACTTCTTCAAATAGATCTTTAACTGATGAATGAAACAACTTTACTATCCCAAAACAACTAACATTCTTCTCTGTTCTTTTCTCCGTATTTTTCTTCTCATTCACACTTGGTGATCACAAATGAACTTCTATATGTATCTTCTTCAAAGGATATGATCACGTTGGCTATAGGAGTCCCTTCAATACATTTCTTGTTAGCTAAACTAAGCACACAACATAATTAGAACCTTGCAACTAAAAAAATAATTGACGCAACGCTTCACATAGTCAGATCCGCCAAAATAACTCAAATGCCAGACTCTAGGTGAAACACATTTAGCGGTTTTGGTTAATGATCTTTGACTCATAACTAAACATTAATATTAACACACATATCACAAAGATATGCATAACTGAAGAATCAATAAAATTATTGTTGGCTTTCTAAAAAATAATCCTCTGAAATGGTGGCTGGTAAACAGATCAACATAACTCAACTTTTACTAAACTTCTGAATCTGCGTATATGAACATGGTATAATAACTATATCTAAAACATAAAAAAAAGTGCACAAGGCTCCAACATATCCATAGTGAAAAGTGAATACATTACACTGTTGTATACTATACATTGTCATAAATGACAAACTTACAGTCAACTATTTGCACATGGGAAAATCTCCAACAATCTCCCCCTTTGACATTGATGGCAACATATGATATGAAAAACACCATCAATCCAAAAGTTTCTTCTTTCTTTTCACAATCTTCTCAATATCCTCATCAAAGGTTCCTCTTAACTTTTGCATCTCCTTTGACTGTGTTTTTATTTTCATGATTGTATACTCCCCTAGAGTATATGCTCCCCCTTACTCTATACTCCCCTTTGACATCAATGGAAAAGGATACAAAATACAAATAAGCACAGGTACTACTCAAAAAGTAGAGTAGTCAACCACTTATCAGTCACCAAGGACTGATGCATTTGCTATGAACTCTAATCAGACTTAGGAAAGGGAATTACTCCCAGCTTCTTCCTGAGATATTCAAAAGTATCTTTTGATAAGGGTTTCATAAATATGTCTTCCAACTGATCTTTGGTGCTCATATAATTCAACTTTATTTCTCTCTCTGCAACTTTTTCTCTTAGAAAATGATATTTTATTTCTATGTTTTTTGTCTTTGCGTGAATCACAAGGTTCTTTAACTTATTAATAGTGCTAGTATTATCACAATGAATGACAGTAGGATAATTAATCTAAATTCCAAAGTCTTTAATAATCTACTTAATCCAAACCATTGTTGAACAATTCAATGCTGCTACTACATACTCAGCTTTTGTTGTTGACTGAGAAATACAATTCTACTTTTTACTTGTCCAAGTAACCAACCTATCTCCAAGAAATATTGTTTTTCCTGAGGTACTCTTTCTATCATCAACACAACCAGCCCAATCTGCATCTGTGTACACATGAAGTTCTACATTTTATAAATTAGGATACCATAAATGATAGTGTATAGTTCCTTTTAAATATCTGAATATTTTTTTTATTGTCATTAAGTGATTCTATTTTGGTTCAATTGCAAATATCCCAACAATGCCAACTGCATTAGAAATACCTAGTCTAGATTGAGTGAGATAATAAGTTTTCCAATCATGGACTTGTAAAGTGTTTTGTCAACTAATATGAAGTCGTCATTTTTAGAAAGCTTGCTTCCTGCTATCATAGGAGTACTTAATATCTTGCAATCTTCCATCTTGAATGTCTTCAATATCTCCTTCACATATTTAGACTAATTTATGAATATAGCTCTGTCTATTTTCTTTACATTTAATCCTAAAAAGTATTTTATAGGTCCAATCATGCTCATTTCAAATTCACTCTACTTCTCTTTGGAAAATTCTATGCTAATCTAGTCATTACCTCCAAAAATAATGTCATCAACAAAGATAGCAACAAGTAAAAGTCCTTCAGGAGTCTCTCTTATGAATAAGTTACAATCTGCTGCTCCCTTTTTGAATCCAATCTTTTTCAAGTAGCCATCAAGTCTCTCATACCATTCTCTTGGGTTCTGTTTAAGTCCATATAGGGCTTTCTTTAGTCTTCATACCATGTCTAGTTTGTCTAATAATTTAAATCATTTAGGCTGCTCTTTGTAGACTTCTTCCTTCAAGTCACCATTTAGGAATGCTAACTTAACATCCATCTGATATACTTTAAATTTTTTGATTTTTGCATAAGATAAAAATAATGTAATAGCTTCCAGTCTGCTCACAAGGGAAAATGTATAAGAGTAGTCAATTCCTTCTCTCTACACATATCCTTTACATACCAATCTTGCTTTGTTTCTTATCACTATATGATCTTCATTCATTTTGTTTCAGAATATCCACTTAGTTCCAATCCTATTTTTATCACAAGGTCTAGGGACCAATTCACATGTGTCATTCTTAATTATCTGATCTAATTCTTCTTGCATTGCATTTTTCCAATATGAATCATTACACGCATCTTCAACACTTAGGGGTTCAATTTGTGAAAGTAAATATACATCTTCATCAATGGTTGAACCTTTTGCTTTAGATCTTGTCAAAACTTTACTGCTCTGACCTCCAATGATATCGTCTTTTGAATGGTATCTAGATGTGTATTTTGAAATTTTAGGTGTGGCATTCTCATCTGTAATCTGTGATTCCTCTTCACTTGATTAAAGTTAATTGTATGACACATCAATACAGTCAAACATTTCTTTAATAACTATTTCTTTATTGATAGGTATAGGTTCATCTTCAATCATAAGTAAATATTTATAATATCTCTCTTGAATCATTAACTTCTCATCAATCTTGACATGTGCACTTTCAATGATTTTCTTCAACCTTAAATTGAAACATCTGTAAGCTTTTCTCTTAGTAGAGTAACCAAGAAAAATACCTTCATCACTTCCAGCATCAAACTTACCAACACCATCATCTCTCTTGATGTAGTGCTTGCTTCCAAAGATTTTGAAGTATTTTACTGTAGGTACATTACCAAACCAAAGTTCATAAGGTGTTTTGTCTGTGCCTAACCTAAGTTGAATTCTGTTGATAGTATAGACTATTGTATTGACTGGTTCTCTCTAATAGGTGTGCCCAACTTTTCCTTCAATCATGATAGTGCACATTGTGTCAAGTATTATCATGTTTCTTCTTTCTGCAATTCCATTTTTTTGAGGGGTTCTAGGTGCACTTAGTTGTCTTTTGATCCCATGTTCTTCGTAGTACTCAAGAAACTTGTCAGAGGTGAATTATCCTCCTCTATCAGATCTCAGACATTTTATATTTAATCTAGATTCATTTTCAACTTTAGCTTTGAATATTTTGAACTTCTCAAAGGCTTCATATTTGTCTTTCAAGAATGAAACCCACATCATTCTGGAGAAATCATCAACAAACAAAATGAAATACCGTTCACCATAGTATGATTTGGTTTGAGTAGGTCCACATAAGTCAGTATGCACTAGGTCTAATTTGTTCTCTGTAGAGTTCTATTTTCTTTTGAATGAATTCCTCACATGCTTTCCCATCACACATTCCCTGCGCATAGTATCAATTGGTCTTGCAATGCTAGGAAGGTCTCTTACTTATTTTACATTGCTTATCTTTACTATGTTGTCAAAATTGATATGACAAAGTCTTTTGTGCCATAACCAACTGTCATTCACTTTTTCAACAAAACAACTTACATTGGATTTTAGTTGAACACCATTGCCTTTGGTCTTTGAACCTAATGCTATCATGTCTCCTTCTTTGTTATTAATGATGCACCTCTTGTTTTTGAATTCTAACTAATAGCCTTTATTGAGCAACTGTCCAACACTTAGTAGGTTATGATGTAAACCATCAACATATAGAACATCATCTGTCTTGTTCTTTCCATCTAAAGTGATATATCCTCTGCCTATGATTGTTTTTGGGGTGTTGCCTCCAAATCTAACAATGCCACCTTTGTACTTATCTAGATGTACAAATCTATATTTTTCTCCTATCATGTGATGTGAACACCCACTGTCAATGATCCAATTCATTCTGATGTATTCTTGTAAAACTAAATCCAATTCTTGTGCTTTCTTTTCATCTTCAATTTCCATCTCATCAATCATTTTTTCAATATCTTTAATTGCAATGAACCCAATTTCATCCTCTCCTAAATCATCATCAATCACACCATGTTCAACATAATAGCATTCCTTAGTATATTTGGGCTTGTAATCTAATCTTAACTTCTTGACTCTTGTAGCACATTTGGATGCAAAATGGCCAACTTTGTTGCATGAAAAACACTTGAATGGTAGTTGTCCTTCATATTTTCCTTTACCTTTCCTTTCTTTCTTAGAAATCATAGCAATGATTTCTTCTAGTTCTGTATCAACCTCTTCTTTCTCAATATTACTTGAAATGTTCAAGGATTTCTTACCATGGACTGAGGCTTTGAAAGCTATTTCAATTTTAGGTTCTGTCTTCAATCTTGATATCTCAAATGCTGAAATCTTGCTAATCAAGGTTTCTCTTTGGAAGTATTTTGAAAATTGCACGGTTTCATCCAAGATTTTTATCTTTCTCTCATAATATTTTGTCAATGTATTCATCAGTTTGTCCATTATGTCTTCCTCTGAAATTTCTCCTCCATTGTTTTTGATTCCTGAAACTGCTTCATTAATCTTCTGATTGTAAGCTCTGATGTTTTCTTCAGGTAGAATTTATAAATTGTTGTATCTTTTCTTCCATGTCTTTCTACGCGCATTCTTGGATTGTATGTCTCCTTCAAACATGTCTTCTAGGTATTTCCATATTGAATAAGATTTATCTACCTTTTTAATCTCAAAAAATTCACTGTCAGATAAGGCACTAATTAGGGCTTCTTTGGCAATTGCATTTTGGGTGAATACTTCCTTTTGTTTAATAATGGAGTCTTCTTCTACAAGTTCTTTCAAAGTATGAACATCAATTGCATGAGTAGCAACCTCATAGATCTCAAAACCAACTCTTTGTAAATGTGTTACCATTTTGTTCTTCTAGTCAAGATAATTCTCTCCATCAAACTTAGGACTCGCTTTTTTGAAGTATGCCATATGATCTACCTTAAGCTATTAGGATTTCTCTCTAAGGCACTTGGCTCTGACACCAATTGTTAGGAACAATCCTAGAGAGATAACTAAGATGGGGGGGGGGGGGTGAATCAGTTATCTACTAGTTTTAATTCTTTTCTTGAATTAAGTATAGAATAACATTGAGCATAAATACAACAAGATAACACATAATAGAACACCATAATTTTTGTTACGGGGAAACAAAACTAGATAAAAACCCCAGTGGGAATTAACACCCACAAAGAACTGCACTAGAGTATAATGATCCCTATTAGAAGATCTTACAACCTTGTTAGGAGTTGATCTTTAAAATAAGTATAGTGACCTGGTTAAGGGTTAGATCCTATTAGGAGTCTTTTATAAATAACCCTATTAGGGGTGAGGACACACTATCCAAGAGCACACTACTAAAATGATGAACGTTGCAACCTTCTGTGAAATAGATATACACTATATCTGATAATTGAACTATTTAAATAGTCCTGATGTCTTGATAATTTCTAGTGAATTGTATGAACTCTTTGCTTCTTCACATAGATCTTTAACTAATGAATGAAATATCTTTACTATCCCAAAACAACTAACATTCTTCTATGTTCTTTTCTTAGTCTTTTTCTTCTCATTCACAATTGGTAATCACAAATGAACTACTATATGTATCTTCTTCAAAGGATATGATCACGTAGGCTATAGGAATCCCTTCAATACATTTCTTGTATAGACGCAACTTAAAAAAGAATAGACCCAACACTTCACATAGTTGGCTCCACCAAAATCACACAAATGTCACACTTTAGATGAAACAGGTTTAGCACCTTTAGTTAATGATCTTTGACTCATAACTAAAAATTAATTTGAACACACATATCCCAAAGAAAGGCGCAACTGAAGAATAAATAAAATTACTGTCGGCTTTCTAAAAAACAATCCTCTGAAACTGTGGCTGGTAAAAAGATCAACATAACTCAACTTTTATTGAACTTCTAAATCTATGTGTACATGGTATAATAACTATATCTAAAACATAAAAAAAATGGTGCAAGGCTTCAACATATCCATACTAAAAAGTGAATATAGTAAACTATTTGTACACAGAAAAATCTCCAACATCTTGTTCTACGATCCTTCTTTGATGTACAAGCTACTATTTTCATTAGTTCTCTGAAATCTAATACTTACTAGGTAACCATGCAATCTTTCATACTAGGCTCTAGGAGCTTGCTTCTGTCCATACAAGGCTTTCTGCAATTTTCAAAGCATATTCCTTTTGTTAGGATCAACAAAACCTTCAGGTTGCTCAATATAGACTTCCTCTTCCAAAATTCCATTCAAGAATGAAGATTATACATCCATTTGGTGTACCTTGAATCCTTTATGTGTTGCATATTCCAGAAGAGTTCTGACTCCTTCAAGTCTTGCAACAGGAGCAAACATTTCTCCATAATGAATACCCTCTTCTTAAGCATATCCTGTACACACTAATCTTTCTTTGTTTCTAGAAACTTCATCTTTTTCATTCATCTTATTTCTGTAAACCCACTTAGTACCAATCACATTCTTGTCTTTTGGTATAGGTATTGTTACCCTATTTTCCCATCTTATGCTAATTCTGGCAGCAAGTGGAGGAAAATGTGGCTCCCACAAGGGTAGATCTCAGCTTGTAAGATTATACAAATGTTTCTAGGTCTTGATCTTGTTCTTTGCATTTTTTCTGAGTCTCTGGTTTACCCTTATTCATGAAAATAACCTAAGTACAAGAAAGCCCTAAGAATTTCATGCTAAACCCTAGTTTTTGTTGCCATGATCTATTTCTTCATTACATTTTTAAATGACTTAAGTTATTAATAAGTCATGTGTGCATTACCTTTCCTATTCTATACCTTAGTCACGCAAAGGGAATGGAATATTCCATATTACTCAGTGACTTCAATTTGTCTTTAGTCACATGATCTCAAAAGAGAAAGGAATATCCTTTTAAGTAATCATTATTTAACGAGGGTCATAGATTAGGTTTTAAATCTTGTGGCTATTGCGTAATATCACATCAAAAGGGAATATGCTCAAGTGTTTGTGAGATTTAATGTGGGTCATGGATCAGGTTAAGTTCAGATTTTGATCATGTGGATGGCATGGAATCTCTTGATAAATCTAATGGTTAATTTTTTAATCAGTGACTTCAAGAATCAGTTTACCTCACAACTCATGGTAAACTTGGGAGTTTAAGTCTGGTTTGAATTTTCTAAGTAGTGTGATCGCTTAATGAGATTAGGGTTAAGTCTTTTATTCTGAGATTTCATGCCAGTCATTGATTGTATTCAGATCCTGTGCTTTGTGCTAAGTCTTAAGGGAAAGTCAAAAGGTCAACAAAGTTCAAGAGATTTCACACGGGACGTCGATGCAAAAATAATCTTACGATGGTCATAGAGTCTCATAATGAAACTATGATTAAATAGAATGATCAGAGATTGCAAGACTTCTCAGTCACCAAGACTCTAAATAAACCCAGGTTAAGAAGGGTAAGTGAAGTAAAATATTAGAGCTTCTAAAGATCAAATCTGCACCATTGATCATGTTTTGATCCCGCGGTGGTCACTTAGTCTCATAAGGAAAAGGAATGTTCTCTCGTGGATTGAAGATTAAACACAGATCATAGATTTTGGGTCTGATCCTGTGGTGGTCATGCAATCTCCTTATAAAGTCAGAGTTAATCAAAAAGTTCAGCAACTCAATGACATGAAAGATTCAGTAATCAAGAGTTAAAGATGATTCAGGATCAGAGCTAGAAATGAAAGATCGTCAACCATGTTTTAAAGGAGAGATCAAATATTTTTTGGGTCGTTGATGTGAGTACTCGTGCCACCTCTAACCGTTAACATTTAAATATTCAAATATTCAAAAGATCTAATCTCAGAGTTCATGGAAGTGGCATGATTTTTCAATCTACAGACAGAGGGATGGATTGAGCCGAATTCTCAAAATCACATTTATGGCGATGGGAAAGATATTCAAGATTACATCTGATCGACTAGGACATTTTCAAAATGTATTGATGAGTAGACTTGAGAGTCTTAAGGTTTCTAAATTCTCTAAATAGATCCATTGTAACCCTAATTTTGATTAATGGATTGACTCTTGAGCCTGTGTGCTAAAGGAGTATGTATATAAGTAGTTTTAGAGCTTAGAGGTAGCTTTTCCTTATCTAGGAGGAAGTATTTCTTCAACAGATGCAGGATTTTATATGGCATTTTCTCTACCCTCAAGTTTTGTTTGTTGCAACTTCTCATTGATTTCCAGATTATGTAAGAGTTTCCTGTGGCATTTTCTCTACCCTCAAGCTTTTCCTTTGTCTGTAGTTCTCTTATTGAATGTAATACAATGGCTTATGTTAGAGAAATATTGTAGTTCCTAAGCCTTTCTTTCTTTCATTATCTTTGTGCACTATTGTGTTTGATCTGATTTAGATAATCTTATGTATTTTGTTCATCCCTAGTTATTTTGTGTCATTATTGTGCCTATTTTTTGAAGTTGATGTCTTTTTATAGGTCACACTCTATGTCTATTTCCTTGGGAAAGTTATTTTTTTTTGAAATCTTTCCTTTCCTTGAATAGCCTTTTTCCATTTCAGACCTCTCTATGAAACACTTATGCAAGCCTATTCAGTTAGATTATGTTTCATTAGATCTTAGAACCTTCATGCTAGTTTGGTCACTATTTTATGTTTCATGTTACCTTTCGTGTATCACCTAGTAGGATACTTTTCTTTTCAGTCATTTCCTTTAAAGCATTCCTTCTATCTCTTTTCCTTCAAAATTTACTTTCAAGCTCAAGAGCAGATTAGGTGATTATTCAAGAGGAACCGGCCTAGAACCCAGAGGCTTCACTTCAGTTATCAGAGGTCCCACAACCTAGAATTGATTCCCATGTTGTACTATATTTCTAGGTTCAAGCACTTGGCAAGGTGCAAAATTTAGTGTATAACAAGTTTGGCAGGCCCGGTGGGACTAAAGAAGTTCATTTATAAAGACTATGCTATCTCTGATATGTTGAATACATAGTAACTAACCTCAAGAGGTTTCTTTCAAAGAATATCTAGCGACTCCATTGGTTTAAAGAAACAAGATCTAATCATGTTCAAAGTTTATGAGAAAGATAGAAACAAGGAGCTCAAAGCCTTCTGAGTTCTTATAGCTGCCTCTAAAAAGAAATTACTGCAAATCATCTCAAAGAACATCCCCTACAAGGAGGGTAAAATCTACACCACCTACCTCAGAAAGGAGAATTTTTCCTTTTCATTCAAGAAGGAGAGGAAGATATCTAACTAGATAGCTACAAGAATATTCAACTCCACTCTTCAGTTAAAATAAAACTCACATAGTTGTTGTCCAGCAAATTATAGTTCCCGCAATGGCTAGACAGTTTGCCTTTGTACCATTCAATCAAGGGAGTCCTTTAAACTTTTCCCAACATCATGACATGCCCCTAGCAGCACTCAAAAGTCTACCTAATTTCATAGAAGTACAAACAATGTCTTGTGAGCACATAAGACATGTGGCTACCATTTGCAGTGTTCATCATATCACTGAAGAAGAGGTGGCTACCAAGTTATTAGCAGCCTCTTTCAAAGGTAAGGCCTTAGAATGGTTTATAAATTTGGTTGTTGGTTCAATTGATTCATGGGATAGATTAGGAGAATCATTAAGAAATTTTTTTGAGGATAAATCAAATTATTTATCTTTGGTTGAGAAACTAACAACCATAAAAAGGGCTCCTCAACAATAAATGACATACTTTAATAATAGATTCCTCAAAACATGGAATAGGATTCCTATCTCAGTAAGGCCTACAATTGACCATGCCTTCCTATACTTCTTGAAAAGTCTCAATAACAATATCTCTATCATGATTCAATCCATGGGAGGTACCTCACTACCTCAGACCTTTGACATAACAGTCAAATCTGAAAATTGCCTAATTCAAGAAGGTATGATAACCCCAAGGCCACAAATGCCTATTTTTCCCAACATCCAACCAAACATGCCTTTGAAAATTCCTCTATATACTCCTATACCCACTATAGTATAACCTCAAGACACTACTAGCTATGAGGATTCCAAAGTAGGCTTTTCCCAAGGATTGCAAATGATGAGAAATGGTCAAGAAGCAACAAATAACTTGTTACAAAGTAGTCATAAAGAAATGACAAACTTGTTGTAGACTCTAACCAAAGAATTTACCAACTTAAAGAAGCAAAGCCAAGGGAATAGACTACCCTTTCAGCCACAAAACCAAAGTCCCAATGAACAATATCCAAATTAGGGACAATCTTATCAACAAAATAGGCCACCATATCAAGGGAACTACCAAGGTCAAAGGCAAAAATTCAATCAAAGGTCATTCCAACCTTATAATCCCATGTCTCTTAACTCTACAAATATAACTAGAGACATAGTTCTTGTTGACGGGGTTTTGCTGACCGGGTCCGCCAACAATCATAAGTTGTCACCGGGTTCCGGGGAAATCAGCCAACTCCACCTGCAAAGGTTGTCCGGGGGAAATGAATCCTCCGGGCCTTCAAGCACCTGGGTGTCAGGTCACGACGGTGCGGGGCTCGGTTGGGAGAGGTGACTATTTTCGAGGGGGATAGCTAGTTACTTCAACTCATTTCTCCAGAGATTCAGTATAGTAAGGGTTTCCGAGAGCACTCTACACTTAGCAAATAAAATAGAAACGATCCTGCAGGGTTAGAAACATTTATCTAACTACAGTCATGCCGAAATGTCCAGAACATCAACAATACTCTGAAAGATTACAGTAAATACTGAAGAAATACACAACCATCAGTTAGCATTTTATCAGTAGCAAAAATAAGGAGGTCGTTAATCTACTTTAACATATCAGAGTAAAGGACATACAGAATGTTAAAACATGAAATGCCATTAACTCAGAAGCAGGGACGCTAACAACATCATTTTCAAGAATCCTTCCTTCTTCATTAAAATTTAGTCCAGCAAGCACTGGTGCGTGATACAATGGTGGCTCCAGGGGAGCATCTAACTACCACGAACAAAACAATGGAGCATTGAGCTTTACAACTAAAACCAGAAATCACTTTACTATTTCTTATGGACAACAAAATCATCAATTTCGCCAACCCTTGGAAATGGGCCGATTTGCCTATTTATACAACTCTTTGCTAACCCTAACCCTATTTTACACATTCCATTAAAATACAATATCCGGGGGCCGGTACTACCTGCGCCACCCTACAAAAGACCTG